>JAHIAM010004801.1:0-68032 GCA_021605205.1 Aegilops longissima
TCTTGCCAACCATGGCACCTCCGCACTCCGCTTGCGGCTGCCCCCTACCTTGGCTTGACATTGAAGGTCTTGACCATAAGCGAAGTGGGGCTGGATCGAGAGAAAAGGCCTCGCACCACGACGATGAATGCCGAGATGTTGAGGATGAAATTGAGGGCTAGATCGTGGAAACCAGGCTGTAGTAGAACATGAGGCCCCGGACAAATGGGTGAAGTGGAAAACCTAGTCCATGGAGGAAGTGGGTGAGGAACACCACCCTCTCATGGGGCTGGGGGTGGGAATGAGCTGCCCTCGTTGGGGAGCAGTGCGTGATGTCCTTTGGACAAGTATCCGGCCTTCCGCACTTTTGACTTGTCCCTCGCGTGTGGAGGAGACCATCCTGCCTCCCGCTCCGGACATGGCTGGAGAAGGTTGAGGAGGGATGTCGCGGACTTGGTATTGGAGCTCGAGTCTTGTGAAATGGATGAGCAAAGGAGGAAGAAGGCATAGGTTAAAGGTGGATCCTTATCCTTATATGGACGAGCGAGCTATGTGTCCCCCTTGACTGGTAAAACTAAACTTATCTCCCAAGCGCCGTAATCAATGGCGGCGGTTGGGTTCTACGTCCGTATTGATGGGAATCCCGGAATAAGGGGGCACGATCTTCGCTCGATAAGGCGTGCCAGGAAACCGCCTCGCTTCATGCAGCTGAGGTGGAGCAGTAAAAATGATTAAGTATAAAGGCACGGCGTGGTGTGATGTCACGCTTGCGGAATACGTGGAATCGGCAATGATCGTGCAAAGTTTATTCTCTCTCGGTGGTATGTGGAACTTGTTTTGCGAGCGGACACAATCCTTGTGTTCAAAATCTTCTATGAAGTATTCGGAGGAGGAACCGCCTTGCAATGATAGAAGACAATATGCGCGTCCGGATAAATCGTCATTGAAGCCTGGTTCGGGGAGACTCTTGATGGAGTCTGGATTAGGGGTGTCGGATAAACCGAACTATCACCGTTGGCGGACTCTGGACTATGAAGATACAAGATTGAAGACTTTGTCCCGTGTCCGGATGGGACTTTCCTTGGCGTGGAAGGCAAGCTTGGCGATATGGATATGTAGATCTCCTACCGTTGTAACCGACTCTATGTAACCCTAACCCTATCCGGTGTCTATATAAACTAGAGGGTTTTAGTCCGTAGGACGAACAACAATCATACCATAGGCTAGCTTCTAGGGTTTAGCCTCTCGATCTCGTGGTAGATCCACTCTTGTACTACCCATATCATCAATATTAATCAAGCGGGAGTAGGGTTTTACCTCCATCGAGAGGGCCGAACACAGGTAAAAAACATCGTGTCCCTTGTCTCCTGTTACCATCCGCCCTAGACACAGTTCGGGACCCCTACCGAGATCCGCGGTTTGACACCGACAATGGGCTTTAGTGGGAGAGAGAGGCGGCCAATGGGTGGGGCCCCCACCCCAAGCCCAATCCAGATTGGGAAGGTGGCCGACCCCCTTTCCTTCTTCTCCTCTCCCCTTCCTTCCCCTCCTATTATGACTAGGAAGGGGAAAACCTACTCTAGTAGGAGTAGGAATCCCCTGAGGCGCATCATGAGTGCTTAGGCGGCCTCCTCCTCCCTCCTTTATATCGGGGAGGGGCCCCATAGACACACAAGTTGATCATTGTCTTGGCCGTGTGCGGTGCCCCCCTCCACCATAACCCACCTCGGTCATATCGTCGTAGTGCTTATCTGAAGCCCCTGGCGGTAGCTTTATCATCACCGTCATCACACCGTCGTCTTGTGGCTCTCCCGACACTCAGCTGGATCGAGAGTTCATGGGGCGTCAGAGAGCTGAGCGATGTCTTGTCGCGAAGATGCCATACTTCCGATAATAAATTGGTCGGATCATGAAGATGTCCGACTAGATCAACGCGTTGTCATAACACTTCCGCGGTCTCACAGTGCGTGGACAACACTCTTCCCTATCGTTGCTATGCATCACCATGATAGATCTTGCGTGTGCGTAGGATTTTTTTTGAAATTACTGCGTTACCCAACAGTGGCATCCGAGCCAGGTTTATGCATAGATGTTATATGCATGAGTAGAAGACAAATGAATTGTGGCGATAATAGTCATACGCTTACCGACATGTCATACTTTGATTGGCGGTATTGTTGGATGAAGCGGCACAGGGCGGACATTACGCGTCAGCGCTTCGCGATACTAGTTCGACCGACATGCTTCGCACACAGGTGGCTGGCGGGTGTCAGTTTATCCAACTTTAGTTGAATTGAGTGTGGCTTCGCCCGATCCTTGTTGAAGGTTAAACATCACATACTTGACGAAAAATCATTGTGGTTTTGATGCCTAGGTAAGAATGGTTCTTGCTTTCGGCCCGTAGCAGCCACGTAAAACTTGCAACAACAAAGTAGAGGGCGTCTAACTTGTTTTTGCAAGGCATGTTGTGATGTGATATGGTCAAGACATGATGCTAAATTTTATTGTATGAGATGATCATGTTTTATAAGCAGAGTTATCGACAAGCTGGCGGGGAGCCATATGGTTGTCGCTTTATTGTATGAAATGCAATCGTCATGTAATTGCTTTATTTTATCACTAGCGATAGCGATAATTAAATGAAAGCAATAGTTGGCGAGGCGACAACGATGCTACGATGGAGATCAAGGTGTCGTGCGGTGATGATGGTTATCATGGCGGTGCTTTGGAGATGATGATCAAAGGCACAAGATGATGATGGCCATATCATATCACTTATATTGATTGCATGTGATGTTTATCCTTTATGCATCTTATTTTGCTTTGATTGATGGTAGCATTATAAGATGATCCTCACTAAATTTCAAGGTACAAGTGTTCTCCACAGTATGCACCGTTACTCTGAGTTAAATCGTCTTAGAGACACCACGTGATGATTAAGTGTGATAAGCTCTATGTTCACATACAATGGGTGCAAGCTAGTTTTGCACATGTACAATACTCGGGTTAAACTTGGCGAGCCTAGCATATGCAGATATGGCCTTAGAAACTTTGAGACCGAAAGGTCGGCGTGAATCATATAATAGATATGATCAACATAGTGATGTTCACCATTGAAAACTACTCCATCTCACGTGATGATCGGACATGGTTTAGTTGATTTGGATCACGTGATCACTTAGATGATTGGAGGGATGTCTATCTAAGTGGGAGTTCTTAAGTAATTTGATTAATTGAATTTTAATTTATCATGAACTTAGTACGATAGTATTTTGCATGTCTATGTTGTTGTAGATAGATGGCCCGTCTTTGTTGTTCCGTTGAATTTTAATGCGTTCTAGAAAGCTAAGTTAAAGATGATGGTAGAAACTACATGGACTGGGTCCGTAACGAGGATTATCTCATTGCTGCCGGAAGAATTATGTCTTGGAAGCACCGCTAGGTGCGAAATCTAACTGAGGAGGAACACGAGATGTTATGAGCGTCTGCAGAGCAAAACTGATGACTACTCGATAGTTTAGTGTGCCATGCTTTATGGCTTAGAACCGAGGACTTCAATGGCGTTTTGAGCGTCATGGAGCATATGAGATGTTCAGGAGTTGAAGTTAATATTTCAAGCAAATGCGGATTGAGAGATATGAAGTCTCCAATAAGTTCTCTGTTGCAAAATGGAGGAGAATAGTTCTGTCAGTGAGCATATACTCAAAATGTGTGGGTATAACAATCAATTGATTCAACTTGGAGTTAATGTTCCTGATGATAGTGTCATTGACAGAATTCTTCAATCACTGCCACAAAGCTACAAGAGCTTCATGATGAACTATAATATGCAAGGGATGGATAAGACAATTCCGAGCTCTTACATGATGCTAAAGGCTGCAGAGGTAGAAATCAAGAAAGCGCAAAGTGTTGATGGTCAACAAGACCAGTTTCAAGAAAAGGGTAAAGGGAAGAAGGAGAACTTCAAGAAGAATGGCAAACAAGTTGCTACTCAAGTGAAGAAGCCCAAGTCTGGACCTAAGCACGAGATTGAATGCTTCTACTACAAAGGGAGTCCTTTGGAAGTGGAACGCCCCAAGTATTTGGCGGATAAGAAGGATGGCAAGGTGAACAAAGGTATATGGGATATACATGTTATTGATGTGTACCTTACTAATGCCATAGCAGTGCAGGTATTTGATCTTTGGTTACATTGCTAATATTTCAACTTCGAAACAAGGACTACGGATTAGCGAAGATTGGCTAAGGGCGAGGTGTCGATCTGGCGTGGAAATGGTTCCAAAGTCGGCGTGATCGCGATCGGCACGCTACCTCTACATCTACCTTCGGGATTAGTTTTGACCGAATAATTGTTATTTGGTGCAGCGTTAAGCATGAACATTATATCTGGATCTTGTTTGATGCGAGGCGGTTATTCATTTAAATCGAGAGAATAATGGTTGTTCTATTTATATGAGTAATATCTTTTATGTTCATGCACCCTTGAAGAGTGGTATATTTTTGTTGAATATCTATAGTAGTGACACACATATTCATAATATTTAAGCCAAAATATGTAGAGTTGATAATGATAGTGAAACATATTTGTGTACTTGCCATTTGGGTCATCTTGGTGTAAAGCGCATGAAGAAACTCCATTTTGATGGACTTTTGGAATCACTTGATTATGAATCACTTGGTACTTGCGAACCATGCCTCATGGGCAAGATGACTAAAAGCCGTTCTCGGAACAATGGGCGAAACAACAGATTTGTTGGAAATCATACATATTGATGTATGTGGTCCGATGAATGTTGAGGCTACATGGCGAATATCGTTATTTTCTCACCTTCACAGATGATTTGAGCAGATATGGGTATATCTACTTGATGAAACATAAGTCTGAAACATTTGAAAAGTTAAAAAGAATTTGGTGAAGTGGAAAATCATCGTAACAAGAAAATAAAGTTTCTACGATCTGATCGTGGAGGAGAATATTTGAGATTCTGAGTTTGGTCTTCATTTGAAACAATGTGGAATAGTTTTGCAACTCACGCCATACGGAACACCTGGCGTAATGGTGTGTCGAGCGTCGTAACCGCACTTTATTAGATATGGTGCGATCCATGATGTCTCTTACTGATTTACCGCTATCGTTTTGGGGTTATGCTTTAGAGACAACTGTATTCACGTGAAATAGGGCACCATCTAAATCCGTTGAGACGACACCTTATGGACTGTGGTTTGGCAAGAAACCCAAGTTGTCGTTTCTGAAAGTTTGGGGCTGTGATCCTTATGTGAAAAAGCTTCAACCTGATAAAGCTCGAAACCAAATCGGAGAAATGTGTCTTCATAGGATACCCAAAGGAGACTGTTGCGTACACCTTCTATCACAGATCTTAAGGCAAGACATTCGTTGTTAAGAATGGATCATTTCTAGAAGGAGTTTCTCTCGAAAGAAGTGAGTGGGAGGAAAGTAGAACTTGATGAGGTAGCATGTACTGCTCCCTTATTGGAAAGTAGTTCATCACGAAATCTGTTCTGTGACTCCTACACGAACTAGTGAGGAAGTTAATGATGATGATCATATAACGGATCAAGTTACTACCAAACCTCGTGGAGTCAACCGAGTGAATCGCACGGAGTGAGTACGGTAATCCATTACGGAGGTCATGTTACTTGACCATGATGAACCTCGAACTATGAGAAGCGATGGCGAGCCTAGATTTCGTGAAATGGCTTGAGGCCATGGAATCGAGATGGGATCCATGTATGAGAACAAAGTGTGGACTTTGGTTGACTTGCCGATGATCGGCAAGCCATAGAGAATAAATGGATCTTCAAGAGGAAGAGCCGACGCGATGGTAATATTATTGTCTACAAAGCTCGACTTGTTGCGAAAGGTTTTCGACAAGTTCAAGGAGTTGACTACGATGAGACCTTCTCACCGTGGCGATGCTTAAGTCCGTCCGAATCATGTTAGCAATTGCGCATTTATAATTATGAAATTTGGCAAATGGATGTAAAGCGCATTCTGAGTGGATTTACGGAAGAAGAGTTGTATATGATGCAACCTGAAGGTTTTATCGATCAAAGGATGCTAACAAAGTGTGGAAGCTCTAGCGATCTATTTATGGACTGGTGCAAGCATCTCGGAGTTGGAATAAGCGTTTTGATAGTGTGATCAAAGCATATGGTTTTATCTGGACTTTTGGAAGCTTTGTATTTACAAGAAAGTGAGTGGGAGCTCTGTAGCATTTCTAATATTATATGTGGATGACATATTGTTGATTGGAAATGATATAGAATTCTGGATAGCATAAAGGATACTTGAATAAGAGTTTTTCAATGAAAGACCTCGGTGAAGCTGCTTATATATTGGGCATCAAGATCTATAGAGATAGATCAATCGCTTGATTGGACTTTCACAAAGCACATACCTTGATAAAGTTTGAAGAAGTTCAAAATGGATCGAGCAAAGAAAGGGTTCTTGCCTACGTTACAAGTTGTGAAGTTGAGTCGGACTCAATGCCGACCAACTTGAGAAGATAAAGAGAAAATGAAAGTTGTTCCCTATTGATAATCCACAAGTATAGGGGATCATAGCAGTTTTAGGGTGAGTATTGAACCCAAATTTATTGATTCAACACAAGGGAGCCAAAGAATATTCTCAAGTATTAGCAGCTAAGTTGTCAATTCAACCACACACGGAAACTTAGTATCTGCAGACAAAGTGTTTAGTAGCAAAGTAATATGATAGTGGTGGTAGCGGTAACAAAAGTAAAGACAGACAAAAGTAATTTTTGGTATTTTTGTAGTGATTATATGATGAAAGCGGAAAAGTAAATAAGCGAGAACCGATTATATGGAAAGCTCGTGAGCACCGGATCGATGATGGATAATTATCTGGGATGCGGTTCGTCATGTAATGATCATAACATAGGGTGACCAGAACTAGCTCAATTCATCAATATAATGTAGGCATGTATTCGAATATAGTCATACGTGCTTATGGAAAAGAACTTGCATGACATCTTTTGTCTTACCCTCCGTGGCAGCGGGTCCTAATGAAACTAAGGGATATTAAGGCCTCCTTTTAGTAGAGAACCGGAACAAAGCATTAGCACATAGTGAATACATGAACTCCTCAAACTATGGTCATCACGGAGTGGTCCCGATTATTGTCACTTGGGGTTGCGGATCATAACACATAGTAGGTGACTATAGACTTGCAAGATAGGATCAAGAACTCACATATATTCATGAAAACATAATAGGTTCAGATCTGAAATCATGGCACTTGGGCCCTAGTGACAAGCATTAAGCATAGCAAAGTCATAGCAACATCAATCTCGAACATAGTGGATACTAGGGATCAAACCCTAACAAAACTAACTCGATTACATGATAAATCTCATCCAACCCATCACGTCCAGCAAGCCTACGATGGAATTACTCACGCATGGCGGTGAGCATCATGAAATTGGTGATGGAGGATGGTTGATGATGACGACGATGAATCCCCTCTCTGGGCCCGAGCGGACTCAGACCAGCCCTCCAGAGAGATTAGGGCTTGGCGGCTCTGTGTCGTAAAACACGATGATTTCTTCTCCCTGATTTTTTCTCCAAAGCCAATATATAGAGTTGGAGTTGGCGTCGGAGGTCTCGAGGCCACGAGGTGAGGCGCGCCCGGGAGGCGCCCGGGAGGCGCCCCCACCCTCGTGGACGGTGTGGGCCCCTGGTCTTCATCTTTGGCGAGGATTTTTATTATTTATTCTAAGATATTCCGTGGAGTTTGGTCATTAGAACTTCATTTTGCACATAAAACAACATCATGGCAATTCTGCTGAAAGCAGCGTCGGTCGGGTTAGTTCCATTCAAATCATACAAGTTAGAGTCCAAAACAAGGGCAAAAGTGTTTGGAAAAGTAGATACGATGGAGAGTATCAACTCCCCAAGCTTAAACCCTTGCTTGTCCTCAAGCAATTCAGTTGACAAACTGAAAGAAAAAGAAAAACTTTTACAAACTCTGTTTGCTCTTGTTGTTGTACCTATGTCAAGCCAGCATTCAGGGTTTTAGCAAAGATCATAACTAACCACATTTGCAATAACTCCTAGGTCGATGTTTACTCATATCAATAACATAATCAGCTAGCAAGCCATAATAATAACTCTCGAGATGGCAACACTTTCTCAAAATAATCATAATATGATATAACAAGATGGTATCTAGCTAGCCCTTTACGAGACCATAAAACATAAATCGAGAGCACCTTTAAAGATCAAGGACTGACTAGACATTGTAATTCATGGTAAAGAGATCCAATCATAGTCATACCGATATAAATTAAACGATAATGAATGCAAATGACAGCTGTGCTCTCTAGCTAGTGCTTTTAATAAGAGGGTGATGACTCAACATAAAGTAAATAGATAGGCCCTTCAGCGAGAGGAAGCGAGGATTTGTAGAGGTGCGAGCTCGATTTTGAAATAGAGATAAATTATATTTTGAGCGGCATACTTTCATTGTCAACATAACAACTAAGAGATGACGATATCTTCCATGCTAAACAAACTATATCGGTTCCCAAACAGAATGGTAAAGTTTATACTCCCCTCCTCCACAAGCATCAATCCATGGCTTGCTCGAAACAACGAGTGCCTTCAACATTCAACGGGTCCCGGGAAATTTTGTTTGCAATTATTTTGATTTAGTTTGCATAAAGCATGGGACTAGGCATCCGGTGACCAGCCATTTTCTCGTGAGTGAGGCCGGAGTCCACTCCTCTTGAGAATAACCCGCCTAACACGGAAGATAAGGGCAACCCTAGTTGATATATGAGCTATTCGAGCATGCAAAACAGAATGCTTATTTGAAGGTTTAGAGTTTGGCACATACAAATTTACTTGGGCGGCGGTAGATACCGCATATAGGAAGGTATGGTGGACTCATATGGAATAACTTTGGGGTTTAAGGGATTGGATGCACAAGCGATATTCCGCTTAGTACAAGTGAAGGCTAGCAAAAGGCTGAGGCGACCAACTAGAGGCGACAACAGTCATGAACATGCATTAAAATTAATAAACATTGAATACAAGCATGAGTAGGATATAATCCACCTTGAACATAAATATCGTGAAGGCTATGTTGATTTGTTTCAACTACATGCGTGAACATGTGCCAAGTCAAGTCACTTAAATCATTTAAAGGAGGATACCACCCCATCATACCACATCACAACCATTTTAATAGCATGTTGGCGCATAAGGTGAACCATTATAACTCATAGCTAATCAAGCATGGCACAAGCAACTATGATCTCTAATTGTCATTGCAAACATGTTTATTCATAATAAGTTGAATCAAGAACGATGAACTCATCATATTTACAAAAACAAAAGAATTCGAGTTCATACCAGCTTTTCCATCTCAGCAGATCCATCATATATCATCATAATTGCCTTTCACTTGCACAACAAGCGATGTGAATAATAATAAGAGCTTACGTGCATTGGACTAAGTGGAATCTGCGAGCATTCAATAAATAGGAGAAGACAAGGCAATATGGGCTCTTGGTTAAATCAACAATGATGCATATAAGAGCCACTTCAACAATTTAATCATGGTCTTCTCCTCTGACCCCCAAAGAAAAGAAAAGAAATAAAACTATTTACAGGAGAGCTCCCAACAAGCAAAGAAGAATGGGAAATATTTTTGGGTTTTCATTTTAATTATTACTACTACAGACAGGAAAAATAAACTACTACTAATTTTTTGGTTTTCTAAGGTTTATTAAACACACAAGAAGAAAGCGGGAAAAAGGAAATAAACTAGCATGGATATTACGGTGAAAGAGTATGAGCACCGACATCTAGCAATGAGTGTGTGTGAACATACATGTAATGTCGGTGAAATCGTACTTCCCCAAGCTTAGGCTTTTGGCCTAAGTTGGTCTAATGCCGAGGATAGCTGGCGGATACTATAGGTGTAGCTGAGGTCGTCTGCGATGAAGAATAGTTGGGATCATAATGTGATGAAGAGGACTCTGGCCCTTGCTGGCGGGCAACCGCCTCAGATCCCTAGAATAAACATATTGTCGAGGAGGCTCATCTTGTGGTTCCGGTTACAGGGGCTGAGTGCGAGGATTCCGATAGGCTTGAATAGCCCCCAGGAACAATGTAAGGACCTATAGACAAGTTAAACAAAGAGGAGCAGCAAAGTAATAGTCTCAGGGTGATGTTTATCAAAGTACAATTTATATTTGAGCTCCCCTTCGTGACTCTTAACAAGAAAATCATGCGCTAGCATACTCTTATAATCTAAATAAGCACGGGGCAATGTTGTTTCTTATTTCTCCTCGTGCCTAATAGGTATTTCAAAATATTCAGCTAGGTGATGTCTACTACACAACCTTCTTCTTGTAGACGTTGTTGGGCCTGCAAGTGCACATGTTTGTAGGACAGTAGCAAATTTCCCTCAAGTGGATGACCTAAGGTTTATCAATCCGTGGGGGCGTGGGATGAAGATGGTCTCTCTCAAGCAACCTGCAACCAAATAACAAAGAGTCTCTTGTGTCCCCAACACACCCAATACAATGGTAAATTGTATAGGTGCACTAGTTCGGTGAAGAGATGGTGATACAAGTGCAATATGGATGGTAGATATAGGTTTTGTAATCTGAAAATATAAAAACAGCAAGGTAACTAATGATAAAAGTGAGCGTAAGCGGTATTGCAATGATAGGAAACAAGGCCTAGGGTTCATACTTTCACTAGTGCAAGTTCTCTCAAGAATAATAACATAGATAGATCATATAACAAGCCCTCAACATGCAACAAAGAGTCACTCAAAGCCACTAATAGCGGAGAACAAGCGTAGAGATTATGGTAGGTGCGAAACCACCTCAAAGTTATTCTTTCGGATCAATCTATAAAAGAGTTAGTACTAGAATAACACCTTAAGACACAAATCAACCAAAACCCTAATGTCACCTAGATACTCCATTGTCACCTCAAGTATCCGTGGGCATGATTATACGATATGCATCACACAATCTCAGATTCATCCAACCAACACAAAGTACTTCAAGAGTGCCCCAAAGTTTCTATCGGAGAGTCAAGAATGTGTGCCAACCCCTATGCATAGGTTCCCAATGTCACGAAACCATAAGTTGATCACCAAAACATACATCAAGTGGCACATGATATCCCATTGTCACCACAGATAATCACGGCAAGACATACATCAAGTGTTCTCATAAAAGACTCAATCCGATAAGATAACTTCAAAGGGAAACTCAATTCATCACAAGAGAGTAGGGGAGAAACATCATAAGATCCAACTACAATAGCAAAGCTCGGGATACATCAAGATCGTGCCATAGAGGAACACGAGAGAGAACACGAGAGAGAGAGAGATCAAACACATAGCTCTTGGTACATACCCTCAGCCCAGGGTGAACTACTCCCTCCTCGTCATGGATAGTGTCGGGATGATGAAGATGGCCACCGGTGATGGGTTTCCCCTCCGGCGAGTGCCGATTGGTTTTCGTGGCTCGGAGGCTTGCGGCGGAACTCCCGATCTAATCTACGTGCGGAAGTTTTAGGGTGCGTGGGTATATATGGGTGAAAGAATGCGTCGGTGGAGCTACGGGGCCTGCGAGGCAGAGCACGCCCACCTAGGCGTGCCCCCACCCTCGTGAGCACCTCCGTATCTTGGCGTGGGGTCCAAGTCCATCGGTGGGTTTCCTTCCAAAAATAACTTCTCGATTGATTTCGTTCCGTTTGACTTCGTTTGATATTCCTTTTCTTGAAATCTTGAAATAGGCATAAAACAACAAATCTGGGTGGGCCTCCGGTTAATAGGTTAGTCCCAAAATAATATAAAAGTGGATAATAAAGCCCAATATTGCCCAAAACAGTAGATAAAGTAGCATGGAGCAATCAAAAATTATAGATACGTTGGAGCGTATCAAGCATCTAAGCAATTCACCTTTCGTCCTCGGTAGGTAAATGATAAAAGATAATTTTGATGTGGAATGCTAGTTGGCATAATTTCAATGTAATTCTTCTTAATTGTGGTATGAATATCCAGATCTGAAAGATTCAAGACAAAAGTTCATATTGACATAAAAATAATAATACTTCAATCATACTAACTAAGCAATTATGTCTTCTCAAAATAACATGGCAAAGAAAGTTCATCCCTACAAAATCATATAGTTAGGCTATGCTTCATTTTCGTCACACAAAGATGTTCCCAACTTCTATACCCCTGATGAAAATCCAAGCAATTGTTTCGTACTTAAATAATCTCAAACTTTTTCAACCTTCACGCAATACATTAGCGTGAGCCATGGATATAGCACTATGGGTGGAATAGAATATGATGATGGGGATTGTGTGGAGAAGACAAAAAAGGAGAAAGTCTCACATTGCGAGGATAATCAGCGGGCTATGGAGATGCCCATCAATTGATGTCAACATGAGGGTAGGGATTGCCATGCAGCGGATGCACTAGAGCTATGAATGCTCAACAAAGGAAACTAGTGGGTGTGCATCCAACTTGCTTGCTCATGAAGACCTAGGGCATTTGAGGTAGCCCGTCGTAGGAATATACAAGCCAAGTTCTATAATGAAAAATTCCCACTAGTATGAAAAAGACAACTTATGAGACTCACTATATGAAAAACATGGTGCTACTTTGAAGCACAATATATGATACTCACTACATGAAGAACAAGGTGCTACTTTGAAGCACAAGTGTGGTAAGAGGATACTAACATTGCCCTTTTATTTATTTTCTTTTTTGGGCCTTTCTTTTTTCTTTTGGCCTTTCTCTTTTTTTGCTTTTTTTGGGCAATGCTCTAATAATGATGATCATCACACTTCTATTGATTACAACATAAGGATTACAACTCGAAACTAGAACAAGATATGACTCTATATGAATGCCTCGGTGGTGTCTGGGATGGTGCAATGAATCAAGAGTGACATGTATGAAAAATAATGCATGGTGGCTTTGCCACAAATCGATGTCAACTACATGATCATGCAATGGCAATATGACAAAAGTAAAGTATGTCATGATGATGATAAGCGGAGCGGTGGAAAGTTGCATGGCAATATATCTCGGAATGGCTATGGAAATGCCATAATAGGTAGGTATGGTGGCTGTTTGAGGAAGATATAAGGAGGTTTATGTGTGATAGGCGTATCATATCACGGGGTTTGGATGCCGTGAAGTTTGCACCAACTCTCAAGGTGAGAAAGGGCAATGCCTTTGTCTGAGAAGAGGCTAGCAAAGGCGGAAAGGTAAAAGTGCGTATAATCCATGGACTCAACATTAGTAAAAAGAACTCATATACTTATTGCAAAAATTTAGAAGTCATCAAAAATCAAGTACTACGCATGCTCCTAGGGGATAGATTGGTAGGAAAAGACCATCGCTCGTCCCGACCGCCACTCATAAGGATGCACAAGCCGGTACACTTCATGTTTCAAATTTGTTACACAACTTTAACCATACGTGCATGCTATGGGACTTGCTAACTTCAACACACGCATTCTTTAAATTCATAATCACCCAACTAGCATGACTTTAATATCACTACCTCCATATCTCAAAACAATTATCAAGCATCAAACTTTTCTTAGTATTCAACACACTCATAAGAATTTTACAAATCTTGTATGCTTAGCATATTATGATTCTTTAAGCAAATTACCATGCTATTTAAGACTCTCAAAATAATATAAGTGAAGTATGAGAGTTCATCTATTTATTCAAAATAAAACTACCATCGTGCTCTAAAAGATATAAGTGAAGCACTAGAGCAAATGACAAACTACTCCGAAAGGTATAAGTGAAGATCAATGAGTAGTTGAATAATTATGCAACTATGTGAAGAATCTCCCATTTAATAATTTCAGATCTTGGTATTGTATTCAAACAGCAAGCAAAGCTAAATAAAACTACATTGCAAGGATAGCACAACTCATGTGAAGAAGCAAAATCTTAGGCTCAACCGATACTAACCGATAGTTGTTGAAGAAGAAAGGTGGGATGCCTACCGGGGCATCCCCAAGCTTAGATGCTTGATAATTCTTGAAATATTATCTTGGGGTGCCTTGGGCATCCCCAAGCTTGAACTTTGTGTCTTCTTAATTCCTCTCATATCACGGTTTCTCTTTTTCTCAAAAGCTTCATCACACCAAACTCAACAAGAACTTCGTGAGATAGGTTAGTATAAACCAATGCAAAACCTTATCATTTTCTACTGTAAAAATCACTAACATTATTGTTAAACATTTCAAACTAAATGCCTCTTCATATTTAATACCCCTATCCTTAAGTAGAATCATTAAACAAGCAAACATACATAAACAATGCAAACATAACAGCAATCTGCCAAAACAGTACAGTCTGTAAAGAATGTAAGAGTATCAATACTTCCCTAACTCCAAAATTATGAACTAAAATGCCAACTGTAGTAAATTTATCATAGCTCATTATGCAAAAAGATTCAACATTATACCACTCTCTGACTTTTCTAGGAATTTTTGCAACAGCGGTAAACTTTCTGTTTTCAAACAGCAACATGCATACTTGCAAAATAAGCATGGCAAAGGCTATCCTTGACATTTTATTGAAACTAGAGATGCAAAACACTAATATAAATAACAGCAAGCAGAGATAAAGAAAATGACATGATTCTCCAAGCAAAACACATATCATGTGGTGAATAAAAATATAGCTCAAGCAAAGTTACCGATGAGCGAAGGCGAAAGGGGATGCCTTCGGGGCATCCCCAAGCTTAAACAACTTGGTTATCCTTGAATATTACCTTGGGGTGCCTTGGGCATCCCCAAGCTTAGGCTCTTGCCACTCCTTATTCCATAGTCCATCGAATCTTTACCCAACTTGAAAACTTGACAACACAAAACTTAATAGAAAACTCGTGAGCTCCGTTAGCGAAAGAAAACAAAAGACCACTTCAAGGTACTGTAATGAACTCATTATTTATTTATATTTGAGTTAAACCTACTGTATTACAACTTCTCTATGGTTTTTAAACTATTTTACTAGCCATAGATTCATCAAAATAAGCAAACAACACACGAAAAACAGAATCTGTCAAAAACAGAACAGTCTGTAGTAATTTGTAACTAACGCAAACTTCTGGAACTCCAAAAATTCTAAAATAAATTTGTGGACCTGAGGAATTTGTCTAGTAATCATCTGAGAAAATAATCAACTAAATATCACTCTCCAGTAAAAGTTCTAGCTAATCTCGTGGCGCTAATGTTTCTGTTTTTTACAGCATGATCATAAAGACTTCACCCAAGTCTTCCCAAAGGTTCTACTTGGCACAAACACTAATTAAAACACAAAACCACATCTAAAGAGAGGCTAGATGGATTATTTATTCCTAAACAGAACCAAAAAGCAAGAAACTGAAATAAAATTGGGTTGCCTCCCAACAAGCGCGATCGTTTAACGCCCCTAGCTAGGCATGATGATTTCAATGATGCTAACAAAAAGATAAGAATTGAAACATAAAGGGAGCATCATGAAGAATATGACTAGCACATTTAAGTCTAACCCACTTCCTATGCATAGGGATTTTGTGAACAAACAACTTATTGGAGCAAGAATCAACTAGCATAGGAAGGCAAAACAAGCATAACTTTAAAATTTTAAGCACATAGAGAGAAACTTGATATTATTGCAATTCCTACAAGTATATATTCCTCCCTCATAATAATTTTCAGTAGCATCATGAATGAATTCAACAATATAACCAACACCTAAAGCGTTCTTTTCATGATCTACTAGCATACAAATTTTATTACTCTCCTCATAAGCAAAATTCTTCTCATGAATAATAGTGGGAGCAAACTCAACAAAACAACTATCATGTGATTGAAAATTAAGATCAAGATGACAGGTTTCATGGTTATCATTATTGTTTAAAGCATACGTGTCATCACAATAATCATCATAGATAGGAGGCATGATTTCATCATAGTAAATTTGCTCATCAAAGCTTGGGGGACAGAAAATATCATCTTCATCAAACATAGCTTCCCCAAGCATGTGGCTCTGCATATCATTAGCATCATGGATATTCAAGGAATTCATACTAACAACATTGCAATCATGCTTATCATTCGAATATTTAGTGCCAAATATTTTAATGCATTCTTCTTCTAACACTTTGGCACAATTTTCCTTTCCATCATACTCACGAAAGATATTAAAAAGATGAAGCGTATGAGACAAACTCAATTCCATTTTTTTGTAGTTTTCTTTTATAAACTAAGCTAGTGCTAAAACAAGAAACAAAAAGATTAGATTGCAAGATCTAAGATATACCTTCCTTACCTAGCCTCCCGACAGCGGCGCCGGAAAAAAGCTTGATGTCTACTACACAACCTTCTTCTTGTAGGCGTTGTTGGGCACCTGCAAGTCTGCAGGTTTGTAGGACAGTAGCAAATTTCCCTCAAGTGGATGACCTAAGGTTTATCAATCCGTGGGGGCGTGGGATGAAGATGGTCTCTCTCAAGCAACCCTGCAACCAAATAACAAAAGTCTCTTGTGTCCCAACACACCCAATACAATGGTAAATTGTATAGGTGCACTAGTTCGCGAAGAGATGGTGATACAAGTGCAATATGGATGGTAGATATAGGTTTTGTAATCTGAAATTATAAAAACAGCAAGGTAACTAATGATAAAAGTGAGCGTAAGCGGTATTGCAATGATAGGAAACAAGGCCTAGGGTTCATACTTTCACTAGTGCAAGTTCTCTCAACAATAATAACATAGATAGATCATATAACAAGCCCTCAACATGCAACAAAGAGTCACTCCAAAGCCACTAATAGCGGATAACAAGCGTAGAGATTATGGTAGTTCTGAAACCACCTCAAAGTTATTCTTTGGATCAATCTATAAAAGAGTTCGTACTAGAATAACACCTTAAGACACAAATCAACCAAAACCCTAATGTCACCTAGATACTCCATTGTCACCTCAAGTATCCGTGGACATGATTATCGATATGCATCACAAAATCTCAGATTCATCCAACCAACACAAAGTACTTCAAAGAGTGCCCCAAAGTTTCTATCGGAGAGTCAAAGCGTGTGCCAACCCTATGCATAGGTTCCCAATGTCCGAAACCCATAAGTTGATCACCAAAAATACATCAAGTGGCACATGATATCCCATTGTCACCACAGATAATCACGGCAAGACATACATCAAGTGTTCTCATAAAAGACTCAATCCGATAAGATAACTTCAAAGGGAAACTCAATTCATCACAAGAGAGTAGAGGGGGAGAAACATCATAAGATCCAACTACAATAGCAAAGCTTGGGATACATCAAGATCGTGTCATAGAGGGAACACGAGAGAGAACACGAGAGAGAGAGATCAAACACATAGCTACTTGTACATACCCTCAGCCCCGAGGGTGAACTACTCCCTCCTCGTCATGGATAGCGCCGGGATGATGAAGATGGCCATCGGTGATGGGTTCCCCCTTCGGCAGGGTGCCGATTGGTTTTTCGTGGCTCTGGAGGCTTGCAGCGGCGGAACTCCCGATCTAATCTTTGTTCTGGAAGTTTTAGGGTACGTAGGTATATATGGGTGAAAGGAGTACGTCGGTGGAGCTACGGGGGCCCCATGAGGCAGGGGGCGCGCCCTAGGGTGGGCGCGCCCCCACCCTCGTGAGCATCTCCGTATCTTCTAACGTGGGGTCCAAGTCCATCAGGTGGGTTTCCTTCCAAAAATAACTTCTCCAGTTGATTTCGTTCCGCTTTGACTTTGTTTGATATTCCTTTTCTTTGAAATACTGAAATAGGCATAAAACAACAAATCTGGGCTGGGCCTCCAATTAATAGGTTAGTCCCAAAAATAATATAAAAGTGGATAATAAAGCCCAATATTGCCCAAAACAGTAGATAAAGTAGCATGGAGCAATAAAAAATTATAGATACGTTGGAGCGTATCACTAGGCGTCAAACATAAATGCCTCCAAAGATGGGGCCCTTAATGCAGTTCGGACTTAACCGTCTAGCAACAATTCCACCCATACTCACAGAGTTATTGCAGTATAAACCATGGAAAAAATAATAATATCAGGGCGCTAAGGTTCCACAGGTTCCCGACCAATCAAGCAGCGACTAGCAAGTAAGGCAAAGTAGCGCGAGCAGGAAAATGTATGCTAGTAATTCTTGCATCGAAACCTTCCTAGTTTCTCCCACAGTGATAGTGTTAATAAAAGCTTCCACTTCATTACGGTGTGGTTCATCTAAGGTGCCCTCAAAGGGTATTTTGCAAACCTCGCAAAATTCAGCTAATGTCATCTCTTTAATAACGTCATATAAATGAAACTCTCTTTGTTGGAGGTGATTTCTTAGGGAAAAAGTAGAAGTTACGCACAAAAGTATTTGTGAGTAAGAATCTTGATGGCGTTGGTCGCGGAGGAAGTCGGTGAGGCGGCGTTCTCAATTAATAGATAGAAATCCTCATAAATCCGACTCTCCTCAAGAAGTCATCGGAGGCCATTCACAATGGGACCTCCGTGGTCTTGAGGCAAATTAAATTTGGGCTTATGCTCTTCTTCCTTTTGTTTTTCCTTGAGCTTGGCTCGTGAGCCCCTCAAAAGCCTCTTCATTATTTCTGAAATAATCTGAAATTTTAGTAACTTCAAACAAAAAGTGAACCAACTTCAATAAAACTGATAGAAACTACTCATATAAGTGCCTAGAGCATATATCAAGCATTAGAACTACTTGAAACCATATAAATTTGACATGCAAGCTCAAGAACATGGTCACCTATGCATCACAAATTTGCAAAGAATAAAGCACTAGAACAAAAACTAATTGGACCAATGGAGGAGTCACATACCAAGGAACAATCTCCCAAGCAGTTTTGAGAGAGGTGCTTTGAGCAAGAGATCGAAAATCACAGCAAAAGTGCATTTGGAACACGAGCTTGAGTTGGTTTTCGGGTTTGTGTGAGGCGGAGGAAGAAGATGGGTGCATGGATAAGTGGAGGAGGGCCACCGTGGGCCCACGAGGTGAGGCGCGCCCGAGGCGGCGCACCCTCCACCCTCGTGGCAGTGTGGACTCCCCAGAGTAATTTTGCACTATAAATCCTCAAATATTCCCGAAAAATCATATTAAATTGGCATGGCATTACGAGGACTTTTATTTTTGGGATATTTTTATATTTGCGGATAAATCGAGAGCAGACGGAAAATGCTATTTTACTTTATTTCTACTAAAAACGAGAAAATATAAAGAGGGTACAAAGGTTGTGCTTCTAGTTTCATCCATCTCATGCTCATAAAAAGAATCCACTAACAAGGTTGATCAAGTCTTGTTAACAAACTCATTCGATAATCATGGAACAGGAGAAATTTGAATAACACTATGTTACCTCAGCGGGGATATGGACATCCCCAATAATATGTATGTCATATTTCTTCTTAATGATGGGAGAGGAAATTCAAAACCTCCAAATATAATCGATGGAATTTTTCCAATAGAGTTGATACTATGAACTTGAGGTTGTTTCCTTGGGAAGTGTACCGTATGCTCATTACCATTAACATGAAAGGTGACATTGCCTTTGTTGCAATCAATAACAGCCCCTGCACTATTAAGGAAAGGTCTTCCAAGAATAATAGACATACTATCGTCCTTGGGAATATCAAGAATAACAAAGTCCGTTAAAATAGTAACGTTTGCAACCACAACATGCACATCCTCACAAACACCAACAGGTATAGCAGTTGATTTATCGGCCATTTGCAAAGATATTTCAGTAGGTGTCAACTTATTCAAGTCAAGTCTCGATATAAAGAGAGGCATAACACTAACACGGCTCCAAGATCACATAAAGCAGTTTTAACATAATTTATCTTAATGGAGCATGGTATAGTAGGTACTCCTGGATCTCCAAGTTTCTTTGTTATTCCACCCTTAAAAGTATAATTAGCAAGCATGGTGGAAATTTCAGCTTCCGGTATCTTTCTTTTATTTGTAACAATATCTTTCATATATTTAGCATAAGGATTCATTTTGAGCATATCAGTCAATCGCATACGCAAAAAGATAGGTCTAATCATTTCAGCAAAGCGCTCAAAATCCTCATCATCCTTTTTTCTTGGATGGTTTCGGAGGAAAAGACATGGGTTTCTGAACCCATGGTTCTCTTTCTTTACCGTTCTTCCTAGCAACAAAGTCTCTTTTATCATAACATTGATTCTTTGATTGTGGGTTATCAAGATCAACAACAGGTTCAACTTCTACATCATTATGATTACTAGGTTGAGCATCATCATGAACATCATCATTAACATTTTCACTAGGTTCATGTTCATTACCAAGTTGTGTTTCAGCATCAGAAATAGATATATCATTTGGATTATCAGGTGGTTCAGCAATAGGTTCACTAGAAGTTTGCAAAGTCCTATTATTTTCTTTTCTTCCTTTTAGAAGAACTAGGCATATCAATATTATTTCTCGAGAATCTTGCTCGATTCTCTTAGGGTGGCCTTCGAGGATACAAAGGTTCTGAGTCACTCTACCAGTTCTAGTAGCCACTCTAACACATAATCATTTTCTTACTATTCATTTCATCAAGCACTTCTTTACGAGCTTTAAGTACTTGTTCTACTTGAGTGGTAGCGAGGAGTCTGGATTAGGGGTGTCCGGGATAGCTGAACTATCACCGTTGGCGGACTCTGGACTATGAATACAAGATTGAAGACTTCGTCCGTGTGCGGATGGGACTTTCCTTGGCGTGGAAGGCAAGCTTGGCGTCTGGATATGTAGATCTCCTACCGTTGTAACCGACTACGTGTAACCTAACCCTATCCGGTGTCTATATAAACGGAGGGTTTAGTCCGTGGGACGAACAACAATCATACCATAGGCTAGCTTCTAGGGTTTAGCCTCTCGATCTCGTGGTAGATCCACTCTTGTACTACCCATATCATCAATATTAATCAAGCGGGAGTAGGGTTTTACCTCCATCGAGGGCCCGAACACAGGTAAAACATTGTGTCCCTTGTCTCCTGTTACCATCCGCCTAGGCGCACGATTGGGACCCCTACCGAGATCCGCGGTTTGACACCGACATTGGTGCTTTCATTGAGAGTTCCTCTGTGCCGTCATCTTTAGGCCCGATGGCTCCCGATCATCAACAACGGCGTGGTCGGGTGAGACTTTTCTCCCGGACAGATCTTAAATATTCGGCGACTTTGCATTGCGGGCCAATTCACTTGGTCATCTGGAGAGATCGAAAGCTTCGCCCCAGCCATCGAGTCGATTTGGGAGTTTGAACTACGGCCGACATCGCGGAGACTTGATCTTGACGGATTCGAGCCACGACCAAGCGCGCGCCTTTGTCTCGATGGGCACGATCTAGCTCTGCCGCGAGCGGTGCCACGGGCGCACCGGCGTCGCTCGACCCTTAGCTCGGGCCGACTCCGCCGATCAGGGCGAGTGGCGGGACACCGCCTCGGGGCTACGATCTCTGGCGATTGGCGAACTCCATCCTGTCGCTGCGAAGCCGTGACTCCAAAGCTGTGACTCCAAGGTGCGGACTCCTCTCCGGACTCCGAACCCTCCGCGCCCCTTAATCGAATCAATTGGGCGCGGTTATGGAGTTCACTGCGCGGACATCTTCGGCTTTTCGCCCTTTGGCGACATCCTGAATTCACTAAAGTCTCTCTTTATCGGAAGAGCCTGGCGGACTACGGCCGGGAAGGTTGAGATGCGGACGACGAAGAAATTCAACGCCACCACCACCCACTTTGTAGCCATTGTCGAAAGCTTAAATGGCGTGCTCGATTTGACTCCGAAGACATCGGCGGTATGGACGACGATGTAGGAGACAACCATGAACCAGCACCTATAGGATACTAGACAGCCACCTCATCCCATGATGTATACATGGTGGATACACCTAAAGGAAGTGACAACGAGGAACAACGGGCCACTCGAAGGATAAATCCCTCGGCAGTCAAAGCGGCAGCGTAAGCGCCACACCAAGTCCGCCTCGACAAAGGCGGCAGCCACAGACCCAGCCATAGGCGGGGCGAATTGGTGGACAGCGAACATGCTATCGAGCAACCGTCCGAACAGGACAACTTGGATAAACAACCCGTCCCGGCGAAGATAACAGTCCGGACGATCTCACGGCGGACAAGTTGTTGGAGCGAAGAACCTCCACAAAGGCTCGTCGCCCGCTGCGCGTAGCTGAAAAACAAGCGGAAGCTCAAAACAGCGGAAGAGGCACTCGAATCAGATGGAGCAAAGTACTCAACACCGCAGAGAAATACGAGCGATGCGCCAAACAAGAGCTACCGAGCGCAAACTACTGCCGAATTCGATGAGAAGGCCGTGAAGCCCCCAATCAAAGAACAAAGAGGCCGCCCGGTCGGATGAGCGACCACATGGAAAACATGGGCGGCAGCGGCGCCACACTGGCCGACGCGATCCGCATAATGATTCACATCAAAAGGATGGCCGATTAGGTCCATCTATGGGCGAAAGCAAGCTCTTCCAAGCAATGCAACCGCCAAATATCCGAACATCACGGCACACCCAAATATGGGGTGCACTTTTAATGTTTCACCGGTGAGGTCTTTGGATCACGAATTCGGTGAGTTCAAACCCGTAAACATAGAGGCATCTGACGGAACAACAGACCACAGAGTGCGGATTGAGGATTACATCCTCCACATACACATGGCTAGAGGAGATGATCTCACGCCATAAAATATTACCCCTCAAGCTCAAAGGGCCAGCCGGTATTGGCTCAAAAGCCTCCTGAAAATACCATTGGAAGTTAGGAAGAGCTCGAGGATGCTTTTGAGCAAATTTTCAAGGGACTTATGTCGCCCTCCGGATGCAGGCGATTTAAGTCACATAACTCAACAACCCGGAGAGTCAGCCCATAAATGCAGAACAGGTTCCTCACCAAAAGAACCAAATAGTCGATTGTCAGGACGTGAAGCCTTAGCAACTTTCAAACACAGCGTCCAGGGCGAATGGCTCGCCGGACACCTCGACCGGAGAAGCCGAGAACAATGGCTGCATTAACAAGCCTCATGACCCGCTTTTGCGGGAGAGGATAGTTATTTGGCAAGATCGATACCAGTGACCCAAGTACATCGAAGTCGAGGGATGGAAATGGAAAACCACGGCGCAGCAAGGACGAGCGAGGCGAAGGAAACAGCCAAAAACACGGCGGTCAACACGGATTGAAGCTCCGGCAGAATCATAAAAACTGCCCCTCAAGGATAACAATGACGAGCTATCCAACCTAAACAAAATCTTGGACAAAATATGCCAAATCCACAGTACTCCGGGAAGCATGCAAACCATACCCACAGAGATTGTTGGGTCTTCAAGCATCCAAGCAAACTCAATGCCGAACACAAGGGCTCGACACACCAAGCGAGGATGATGGCGAACCCCAAGCGAGCACGAAAAACAAAGAATTTCCCACAAGAAGTCAAAAGCAGTGAACTCACTTCAAGTGACAAAGGGAAAAAGCAGGCGGCGCCCATAGAAACACGCGCATACAGTCTATCAATGAGTCCCAACGTTGGTTGTCAAAACCAATCACCTTCGATCATCGGGACTATTAGGAAGTATCCAGGAATGCAGGATTCTTAACATCTTCAGCTTTAATACCTTTTTCTTTCATAGATTTCTTTGCCTCTTGCATATCTTTAGGACTGAAAACACCTCTCTTCTTGAGTTGGTTTAGGAATAGGCTCGATGGTGGCTCGGGAGGCTGGCTCGGGAGTTGGCTCAAGAGGTGCCCAATTATTTTCATTTGTCAACATATTATTCAATAGAATTTCAGCTTCATCCAGTGTTCTTTCCCTGAAAAGAGAACCAGCACAACTATCCAGGTAATCTCTGGAAGCATCGGTTAATCCATTATAAAAGATATCAAGTATTTCAGGTTTCTTAAGAGGATGATCGAGCAAAGCATTAAGTAACGAAGCCTCCCCAAGTTTGTGGGAGACTCTCTTCTTCAATTTGCATGAAGTTGTATATTTCCCTCAAAGCAGCTTGTTTCTTATGAGCTGGGAAATATTTAGCGAGAAGTAATAAATCATATCACAGGGACTACACACAACCAAGATCAAGAGAATTAAACCATATCTTAGCATCACCCTTTAATGAGAGCGGAAATATTTTGAGTATATAAAAGTAGCGCGATCTCTCATCATTAGTAAGCAGGCAGCTATATCATTTAACTTAGTAAGGTGTGCCACAATAGTTTGATTCATAGCCATAAAATGGATCAAATTCAACCAAAGCAATTATATCGGGATCAACAGAGAATTCATAATCCTTATCGGGAACACGAGATAGGTGAAGTAGCAAAAGCGGTCGGGGCCTCATCCTATCTCTAAGAGATTCTTTACTCCATTTAACTAGCGGCCTCTTAAGTTCATATCTATCCTTGCGAGGCAAAAATAGCTCTGAAGATTCCGCATCAGAAAGATAACCCTCAAGAATAGCAGGCATATTTTCATCATCACTTTCATCATTGTATTCAGTTTCAATAATTTCTCTTTCTCTAGACCTAGAAATTTGTTCATCTAGAAATTCACCAAGGGGCACAATAGTATCAAGCATAGAAGTAGTTTCATCATAAGTATCATGCATAGAAGAAGTGGCATCATCAATAACATCGACATATCGGACGAATAGCGAAGCGAGGTTTAGGTGTCGCTAGCTTACTCATAACGAGAAGCGAATCAAGTCAGAGCTAGATGGCGGTTCCTTACCTCCCTCGTAGTTGAGGTTAAATTGTTGTCTTAGCATCTTTCAAGTTCTTCATAGTGTCCAGCAGATATAAATCCCAAGTGACTCAAAGAATAGAGCTATGCTCCCGACATGGCGCCGAGAAAAAGGTTCTTGATAACCCACAAGTATAAGGGATCATAGCAGTTTTCGAGGGTAGAGTATTCAGCAGGAGCCAAAGAATATTCTCAAGTATTAGCAGCTGAGTTGTCAATTCAACCACACAGGAAACTTAGTATCTGCAGCAAAGTGTTTAGTAGCAAAGTAATATGATAGTGGTGGTAGCGGTAACAAAAGTAAAGACAACAAAAGTAATGTTTTTGGTATTTTGTAGTGATTATGATGTAGCGGAAAAGTAAATAAGCGAGAACAGTATATGGAAAGTTAGTAGGCACGGATCGATGATGGATAATTATGCGGATGCGGTTCGTCATATAACGATCATAACATAGGGTGACACGAACTAGCTCAATTCATCAATATAATGTAGGCATGTATTCGAATATAGTCATACATGCTTATGGAAAAGAACTTGCATGACATCTTTTGTCCTACCCTCCGTGGCAGCGGGTCCTATTGAAACTAAGGGATATTAAGGCCTCCTTTTAATAGAGAACCGGAACAAAGCATTAGCACATAGTGAATACATGACCTCCTCAAACTATGGTCATCACCGGTAGTGGTCCCGATTATTGTCACTTCGGGGTTGCCGGATCATAACACACAGTAGGTGATTATAGACTTGCAAGATAGGATCAAGAACTCACATATATTCATGAAAACATAATAGGTTCAGATCTGAAATCATGGCACTCGGGCCCTAGTGACAAGCATTAAGCATAGCAAAGTCATAGCAACATCAATCTCAGAACATAGTGGATACTAGGGATCAAACCCTAACAAAACTAACTCGATTACATGATAAATCTCATCCAACCCGTCACCGTCCGGCAAGCCTACGATGGAATTACTCACGCTGTGGTGAGCATCATGAAACTCATGATGGAGGATGGTTGATGATGACGGCGACGAATCCCCTCTCCGGGCCCAGAGCGGACTCAGATCAGCCCTCCAGAGAGAGATTAGGGCTTGGCGGGCTCGTATCATAAAACACGATGATTTCTTCTCCTGATTTTCTCTCCCAAAGCCAATATATAGAGTTGGAGTTGGCGTCGGAGGGTCTCGAGGCCACGAGGTAGAGGCGCGCCCGGGAGGCGCCCCACCCTCATGGACAGGTATGGGCCCCTGGTCTTCATCTTTAGCGAGGATTTTTATTATTTATTCTAAGATATTCGTGGAGTTTGGTCATTCGAGAACTTTTGTTTTACGCACATAAAACAACATCATGGCAATTCTTTCTGGCAAGCGTCGGTCAGGGTTAGTTCCATTCAAATCATACAAGTTAGAGTCCAAAACAAGGGCAAAAGTGTTTGGAAAAGTAGATCTGACGGAGGCGTATCAACTATGCTTCACCATAGGCTCTATCATGTATGCAATCTTTGTGTACCGGACTGATGTGTGCCTTGCTATTAGTTTAGCGAGGAGGTACCAAAGTAATCGAGGTGGATCCTTTGGACGCGGTCAAGAACATCTGAAATACGAAAAGGACTAAGGATATGTTTCTCGTTTATGGGTGACAAAGAGCTCATCGTAAATGGTTACGTTGATGCAAGCTTTGACACTGATCCAGATGACTCTAAGTCACAAACCGGATACATATTTAGATTGAACGGTGGAGCTGTCAGTTAGTGCAGTTCTAAGCAAAGCGTCGTGGCAGGATCTACTTGTGAAGCGGAGTATATAGCTGCTTCGGAAGAAGCAAATGAAGGAGTCTGGGTGAAGGAGTTCATATCCGATCTAGGTGTCGTACCTAGTGCATCGGGTCCAATGAAAATCTTTTGTGACAATACTGGTGCAATTGCCTTGGCAAAGGAATCCAGATTTCAGAAGAGAACCAAGCACATCAAGAGACGCTTCAATTCCATCTGTGATCAAGTCAAGGAAGGAGACATATAGATTTGCAAGATACATACGGATCTGAATGTTGCAGACCCGTTGACTAACTCTACAAAAAAAATACACTTCCGTGATTATACGTGTTTGTCACAGTAGGTCGCGTTTTTTGTCATGCATGTACATCCATGACGATTTTATGACAGAATCAAGATAGTCATACATGTCTTTGTTGTAGAAGTGTTCCATGACATTACCAAAATTATCATCACGGAAGTGTCCACTTCCATGACAAAAATAGTGCGTCCGCGAAGTGCTTTCGTCAAGGGTGACCGACCGTGGCATCCAAATAACGGGACACCGTTAAGCTATCGGGTCGGTTTTGGATCCGATAACCCGTTAACAACCACGACCAATGGCGATTTTCCGTGTAAAATCATCAATGGTGGAGAAACACGTGTCGACTCCCGTTAGCACGGTGTCACTCATCAATGTGCGAGATGCGCTTATGAAATTTTGACACGTGGGTGGCCCAAAGTGGACCATAAAGTTTAAATGGGCTGGCCCAACTAAAGGCCCACAAGATTTTGCGGTCCATAATGGGCGGCCCAGCAAAAAGCGCCGCAGATTTTGCGGACCATAATGGGTCGGCCCAACTAAAGGCCCACAAGATTTTGCGGGCCATAATGGGCGACCCGACTAAAACCCATGATTTTGCGGACCATAATGGGTTGGCCCAGCTAAAGGTCCCCAAGATTTTGCGGACCATAATGGGCCGACCCAACTAAAACCCCGATATTTCGCTGACCATAATGGGCCGACCCAGCTGAAGGCCCAAAAGATTTTGATGACACTAGTAGGCCGACTCATTAACATGCTGCCATGTTTTGGGCCAAATGCCGGCCCATTTTTGATCCGGTCCATTAACAGTCTGCCATGTTTCAGGACTAATAAAGGCCCATATGAGATCCGGCCCGTTAAAAGCCTACCACGTTCTGGGCCAAATTACGGCCCAGATTAGGTCCGACCCTTTAAGAGGCTTTGGGCTAAATTATGGCCCATATCAGATTTGGCAAATCAGCTGGGCGCTATGCTTTTGGGCCCACTTGATAAAGGCCCATTTAGTAATTCGATGCGATATTAGTTTGACTGTTAAAGGCCGTTTAACATTCGACCATATATATATTTCGGCTGTTAAAAGCCGTCATATAGTTGGGCCTAACTTCGACCCCTTTGCATCCGGCCTGCTCACAGGGCGATAATCGATTAGGACAAACAAGGACCGAGACAATTTTGGCTTATTATAAGCCCATGATTTGATTAGCACAATCACGAGCGAGGTCTATTCGGCTGCTTGCCGGCCGTGAGCTGTTAAACACGTTTGAGCCCAACCTACTTTTGACCTCCTAAAGCCCATTGAGTTTTCTTGCGAAAATAGGGCGGCGGTTTACTCGGCCTATTAAAGGCCGAATCTACTAGTGGGCGGTTTACATTTAGGCACATTAACGGACCAAGATGGCGGGGCCCATGATGCGGATCATACATAGTGATTTGCATGCGGCCGATTATGTACCGTAATTTTACGGTTTGGCGGTTCTTTGCGAAGGCAGGATATATATCTGATAAAATAAGCTGCAGCATCGTGAATAAGAAAAAAAACCTAGACTATACAATAAAGAAATTACGGTATATTACATCCTTTGGGCATCAAAGTTAGCCACTATGGTAATAAAGCATAAGCGAGACAATGATTACATACTTTGGGCATCAAAGATCACCACGGTGAAATTAAACACGCCGACAAAATAATATACAAAACCGACAACACTTCAATAGAGTCCAAGAAAGGTTAGCCCTGCTCAAAGAGCTGCGGTATAGCGACTAAACAAGTGATGAGACTACACTTGTTTGACACTTATATCCTCCTCACTCTGAAAGATAAACAAGCGAAGACGGATGACGGGTTTTGCACATATAAGTATCAGTCTTGACAATTCATCACATTTCTTCTTGATGAATAAAGTGACACAATTTAAAATAGCATTAACACAATATGGTATTGTCTAGGTCAAGACATGGCAGGAAATGACATTGTGAAGGAGTTGGCAGCTTCCGACACCTTTGGATTACAGATCAAGAACTCATAAGTATCAATGGTTAGTGTGCTGTCAATTTATCCCATTTCAAATTGGCAAAATAAGATCACTTGCTCTGTATAGTTTAATTTACATGGTATGAAGAAGGAACTTGGTTGTACAACTGAAAACTTAAATTGAGAAGGACAAACTTTGTTTATGAACTACTCCAAAAATATGATAAGTACATAATAAACTTTAAACATGCAATTTGATGCAAACACCGAAAATAAACAGCTGTTGCAGTCATGCCTAACCAAATATACACAACAAAGTTTGAAGGCTTGAGAAGGACAAACTTACATTATTGGTGAAGCGGACTCTATAAAGCCCTTGTCCATCTTGATGGGGGGGCAATTCAAGAAGTTTACCACAGAATCTTCTTCATAAGCATTGCCTTTATTCTACATTTTGTTAAGAGTAAATATAGATGTGACAATATAAGAAAAATGGAGAATATTTAAGATAAGATGAAGAGTGATGCTACATAACCAAGTAGCTATAAATGTAAGTATAGCGATCTGAGGCAAAGGTACAACCAAGAGCAATGCAGAGCTAAACTTCTTGATACCATCGGTGTTATCCAACCTTATGGTAAGAGTAAATATAGATCTCATGTGTAGAAAATGGAGGCAAAGGAAAATAAGCTGCGAGTGATGGTACATGAACAACTACTGTCAATATAAGTACAGCGATAAAGGACAGCGGTACTTATAAGAACAATCGAGCTAAACATTTTCATTGGCATTGGATATATTCTACACTAATGTAACCATTCATACAAATTAGATGATTTGGGCGAACAATTGATAAGCAAGCTATCATGCATACTGCTGTCACATAATGAACCGGTATGTATGCAAATCTGATGATCTGAGGACACGGTACTAACAAGAGCAAAGCGGCGGGCAGCATATTTGCGATATCCCATCGTTATTTTCAAGCTGGAATTCTTTTTGAGCAGATTTCCTGCAAAAAAGATCCGTAAGGCACATCGGAAAAGTAGAAGTTCAAATTGCCATGTGATATCATAGGCGATTACCTCATCCTCGGAGCAGAGACAAGTGCATAACAAGGTTTTTCCATTCAATGTCTTCTACATTTAGCACATGAGACTTCACGAAATTCATTTATAGACTTGCCATCAAAGTGTGATTTCCTCGGGTAACACCGATCTTTGCTGCAATGCTTCCTTGAAAAGCGCAAGCAAGCTTTGCTCGTCATGACTATCCAGATTGACCTCGCCTACTTACAACAATGTAATGTAAATCATTGATGTGTTCAATCAGCGAGAAAACATGAAAATAATCACCATGAATAATAGCACTTACGTAAGTGGGGCGGGAAGATGTGAAAATGGTGTTTGTCTTCACTATAATCTTCCCATGATGGGAATATATGCGTAGTCCCTAACAACATTGAAAGCATTGTCTTTTAAGCTGGGAATAAGCTGGAATGGGGTTCCAATCGCAGGAATTGGCCGTCTCTGCGGTTGGGATAGGTCTTCAATCGGTGGACTTCTTGTACTTTTTTCTTTGGAGTGGGATTTTTACGTAGTACAGTTGGTGCTATGGCAGCTGAAATCGGCATACCTTTTCTTTGGAGTGCAAGTCTGTGTGGTGGAGCTAGTGGTGTGGCCGGTGAAGTATGGAGTGCAGTTATTTGAGTCGGTCCTCGTTTTGTGTCACTTGGTTGTACAACCAATATAAGTGGGGTCTTTGTCGATTTCTCCGGCGCAACCACGTTTTCAAGGACTTTCTTGGTGCTCCTTGAGGTTCGGCAATCACCCTCTTCCTTCTTGATGTCGATGCACAAGAACAACATTTGAGTGGAAAAACATGGTATGATGTGAGATGGAATATGTATTGATAATGGATGGGCATGGCATCTCGACATATATGATGAGTAAACTAAGCGAGATGGCGATGCAACAAAGTAGAATAAATGCAAGAAAACATATCACGAGATACTGCATAATCAATAAAACCTTGCCAAATTAGAGCGAGGCACCTTGATGGGTGAATAGGACAGGCCATCGCCTTTGACTCCTCGAGGTTAGAATAGTCATTAGGATCATATTCGAACAAGAATCAGCAATTGGGGCGTATGAGTTTCATTGCATCCAGAATGGCACTCAATGCCTTGGTGCCAATTTTGTAAGTCATTGCAGTGTTTAGCTTCATGAGTGGACTGCTGCTAGTGCGACACAAAGCAGCTACATAGATCATAGTGTAGATATAACGGGAAAATCGTAAGCATCAGAGTAAAATCAGCAAAGTGGAACTTGCTGGAATATATGTGCTAGTATTGCCGGTACGGATAGAAAGGCTTCATATACCAGCTCTCTTCAACTGAAGGTGCGGTACTATCAATATCAGTGTAACTCTCAAAGGCGACATAGCTCCCCGCATTTCCTTGCTATTCTTATAGGATTCAAGTGGGCAGGCCACTACAAATCCTATTCCCATGTTTACAAAATCCTACGAATCAAAGAGGCCCGAAGAGTTCAAAGTGTCCATCACAACCGACCGTATAGACCTCTACCTTTGCAAATGTCCTGCTCATCTTCACTACAAGGAACATACCATACTACTATCATACTCCCTCCGTTCCAAAATATAAGTCTTGGTAGAGATTTCCACTATGGATCACATACAGATGTATCCAGATACATTTTAGAGTGTAGATTCACTCATTTTGCTCCATATGTAGTCCATGGTGGAATCTATACAAAGACTTGTATTTAAAACGAGAGAAATATTATAAGAAAAGCGGAAGAGGAACATGCTAAAGAAGAGCTAGCAGATTTTGGATAATAAAATGTTAGATTCTTGAGTGCCCACATGATGAACGAGGCGCATCAAGAAAGAAACTCCTGCTGTCTCTCTATATGTGGTGCCGTGCTTTTGAAAGTAAAGTAGGAAAGTTAGTGACCAATTAAATGTTATCTGTTTAGTAATATCGACATCATATCAGATTTGTACTTGAGCAACAAGTTTGGAATTATAGTGTACGTTGTTTAGCTTGATGGATTCAGGATTAGTGCTAGCGAGTGCGATGATGGTACTGAATATAAAGGCATGTCGCATGCAAGTCGCGTGACTTTTGTCATTTGGGCGGTCGACCATTTGGCGGTTGGATGAAGATCCTCGTCTCCTAACCCTTGTTCTTCCTCGTCTCGATTCTTCCCTCTGAGAACACCTTGCAGACGCCGGCGGACCACGGGCCCCACCGCCTCTATTCCCCACCACCCCACCCCCCCCCAGCGTCGAGTTTTCTTAGTTCGTGAGGCCCCACCACCACCCTCCACAACCACCGTCCCCACCTAGCCCCTTCGTTCGCATCGGCGACTTTGAAAAATCGACTAACCCAATTTTGAAATTTAGTCTCTGTGATTTAACTAGTGTGGAATATAAAGGGAAAACCATAAGCATTGGGAGTATAGTGTTGGCGTGCCATGGCGGTTGAAGGTGCAAACCGAACAAAGGCAACTTTGCAACCAATGTTTGCTTTCAACTAGCAAGTAAGTGATGGATAAGAAATCGAGTAAGCGGTGGCGATCTATTTTCTTCTGTGATAAATAAGTTGAGCAGATATGAAAAGTACCGCCTGCAGTGCGGCGCCGATGTATGCATCTGCTAAGAATTTGCCGGTGCTGCGATGGCGATGGCGATCGGCGTGGAAGCAGATCTAGGAGGGTAGGCGGTGGCGGCAGGCATGATGGATGAGGCAGTCGTAGGGCGGCGCCCGGCAAGGTGGACGGCGGGGATGAAGCGAGAGGCGGGATGCAATGATCTCGATCGAAGCCATGGATGAGAGGTCGATCTCTTGTAATGGGGGCGGTGTCGGGGTATCAGCTCCGACATGGTGGAGGAAGACGGCGGTGGATGGGGTGGCGGACGGAGGAGGCTGGGGTGGTGAGGCGTTTGGCACCCATAGAGTCTGAATGGGGAAATGGAGGTAGATATGAAGGGGAACCATGTCTTGTAGCGCTTGTCTCAAATCGAGAAATTTACAAACTTAGCCCCGTTTCAAATTTCCTACATCACAGCAATATTAGTCGGTTGGGGATAGGGCGGTAATCTTGCATACACGAATATTTGCCGCGAGAGTTTGTTTTGGCGCCCACCGTGTATGAATCGGGAGGAGTCGATTTGCCGAGGACACACTTTGTTTTGGCGCCCGTGTATGAATCCGGGTGAGGCGGTTATGTCACGTTTGAGTGAAATTACAAACCTACCCTATCAAAACCTATAGAAATCGGCGGATAGGCTTTGCATGGCGAGGATAGGTAGTAGTAATTTCCAACTCATGATTTTGGTTTGGTGATTCTGCGACTTTCCCTTCGTTCAAATTTTGCGAGTGCCGTTTACGTGCCAACTCAATTAGAATCCCGTTTGTATTCTATTTTTTTGGGCGGGATCCATTTTCGATTGGAATAAAATTCTATATACATCATTATTTATATATATACTTTCAAAAGCACAACACCATTTATACATAAATATGGTTTACAAATGGCATGATCTTAGATTCATAAGGTTGTATCCATGAATTTGGATTTTCAAATATTTGAAACCACTTTATGTTGAAATCCAATGTATGCATTCCTCGCTAACTGTCTCCAATTAATGTGTGTTTCATGCGGGTTTTTACTTCTCAAACATGTATAATGTGTTTCACACACATAACATATATTGTAATCCCGACATTAATTGCATATAAACCATGCATTGTTTCTAATTAAAGAATCTATGAATCACCAATATTGATAAACTATATAACATTACACGTGTCCCCAAATTCAAATGAATATGCTTGTTTGATACACCAATTTGTGTTATGATATTATCGATGTCGTGATCTCCAGTTTAAATATTTGAATCCCATTTAATCCAGATATTTGTCTCATATAACTATCACTCATGCTTATATAGGACTATCTCTCTAGACCTATACGCATTCATCGTCTCTTGGGTATCTCTCGTGCTACCTGTATGTCGACAATGATATTTTATCTTCGTAACACACTGACGGTACTCTCTCTCCCTCGACCTTCATCACTCTATCTCTCTCTAAGTATATCTCGCTCCCTGTTATGTGTCTCTAACTATGGTTCTCCATGTGGAATCTCTTTCTCTCACACAAACACAAAACTTTGTCTCCCGGGGTCTCATTTCTCTCTACTATTCCCCTGTGTGCCACTCTCACACCCCTCATATAGAGATGTCTTTCGCTCCTTAGGTATGAGAACCTACGACTCTTCCTCTTAAATATCTCTTTCTCACACACAAACACAAACTCTGTCTCCCGTGTCTCATATTTCTCCTTTGTTCTCTTGTATGTCGCTCACACACACTCTCTCTCCCTAGAGATATCTTGCATTCCCTCATATGTCTCTCTAGCTATCACTCTCGTTGTGAAATATCTTTCTCTCTCGCAGACACAAAACTCCGTCTCTCGAGATCTCATTTCTCTCCGATATTTGTTTGTATGTGAGTCACATGCACCCTTTCTTCATCTCTCTCACACCCACACACATAACTCAGCCTTCTGATCCACTCGACTCCTATCTCTAATGCACACTAGCTAGCATCTTTATCTTTCTATTTATATGTTTCTCCATCAACCTTCTTTCATTTATAGGTTGATCTCTTTTGCACAATCGTTGTGCCTCACTCCCTCTGCTCGCCATAGATGCATGCTCCAGCCCACGCCACTATCTCTTAAAGACATAAACACATGCTCAATTGTGGGCCTTCTTCCCTGCATTCTCACATGCATGCATATTATCATACCGATCCGTCTCTCCCATGTCGTTGATCTTATGACTTATGTCTTCTTTCTTTTATCTCGATCATGCGCGCGCACACACACACATCCCACTTATACATGTATACCTCTCACACATGCACGTTCAAGGTCTCTATGCCTCCATGCGTAGTTAACTACCCTCAACCCTAATGCCACATCAAATTGCTCTCTTCTTGTGTGCACATAACTTCCGCCTGGATGGGTAAAACGCACACTCACACTTAACAATCTCCTTCTAGCTACCCCCCTCTCACTCTTCCCCTATATCCCCGAAACCAATAAGACCATCCTTTCGTTTAGTTCCCACCTACATGCACCATCGATATATAGTAGTATTCCTCGCTGTCTCTCGAACAAACACGTTCTCTCGATGTCGACTCCTCTCACGCTTTCACACCTTCTCTTCCCTCTCTCGGGCATTTTCTCTCTACACCCCATCGTTGGTGGCCTCTGTCATACACATCACCTCTCTATGATGAAGCCATGCACACTTAAATTACATCCGCCACCGAGGGACCCATGACACACACACACCCACACACACACACACACCACCCACCCACCCACCCACACACACACACACACACACACACACACACACACTAAGACTCCATCACACACACACACACACACACACACACACACACTAAGACTCCATCTCTATATCTCTCTCTCTCTCTCACACACACACACAAACACACACACACTAAGACTCCATCTCACACACACATGCTCTAAGCGGAGCATTTGTTCCTACCACCGTTCATCCAACCTTACCGTATGATAAACAATCACCTTAATTTACTTGTATAACATGGACAAATTCCACTTTACTTTAGTAGTTGGCAAACTTATCATCTGTACCCTTATAAAAACCGAGTTGGCGATGATGGTGTGCACTGCCATCTTGTAATATAGACCGTCGATCTATATCGGCGAATAGAAAGCAAACTATGATAATTTTACAAAATATACCGCACCTCTCTCCACATCCTTATCTCCCACAACCTCATTCTTTGAGCAATTAAAAAAGAAAGTCCTGGAACAATCTAGCATGGTGGCCAATGCACTTTTTGGCGCCAAATCCATCCCCATGCCTCCGCCCATTCAGACCACCGATCGCCACCACGCTCCTCCTCCTCACCTTATCTCTCATCTTTCATTTTCGATGACATTCTCGGGATACCAGTTTTCCGATAAAATTCTCAAAATATCATTAGTTTTTCCACATGGGATTACTCCTGCATGGGTAAATAACAACAAGTGTTCTGTAAAAAATTGCATATTGATGTTCCGTGCAATGCATGAGCATCTTGCTTGTAATAATTATACAACGCAAATCATGAGCAGGAAGTGACATTTTTTTACACAACCACGTTAACATGGCCACGTAAATCACTAGCTAAAGTAAATACCATTATACTTATATCCCGATGCAAAGGTTGAGTACATGTCGAAGAGTAGAGTCGCTTTACCGCCTCTGTCTCTCGAGAATGTCACCTACGCACACACACCGATAACGTGGCGCCCACTTAAGCGGAACACGCATGTTACAATTTGTGCACCAGCGGTACCGTGATCTGCGCATTTATTTAAGCGGACGGCGAACCCAAACGATAGCTAAATTCATTCCCTCCACCGCCTCTTCTCAGTCGCCGTCACTGGTAGCCATGGCGGCGAAGGTAACAACATCGCCATACTCCCGGGAGGCGGCAACTTTAATCTGGAAATTTTAGTGGTCATGCATGCATCTTTTGTGCTAGCACTCCTATATAAAGGTTGACGGTCGCTTCCAGCAGACGTCTTGGCGGTGGAATAGGAAGGAGAAGGGAAGCGGGCTGTGGAGTGTGACGCCCTCGATTCAATCGCACACTAATCATACACGCAAATGTGTACGATCAAGATCAAGGACTCACGGGAAGATATCACAACACAACTCTAGACACAAATTAAAATAATACAATCTTTGTATTACAAGCCAGGGGCCTAGAGGGTTCGAATACATAAGCTCGAAAACACAAGAGTCAGCGGAAGCAACAATATCTGAGTACACACATAGGTTAGACAAGTTTGCCTTAAGAAGGCTAGCACAAAAGCAACAACGATCGAAAAGGAAAGGCCTCACTGCACAGGAGCCTCCTAACTACTCACAGTCGTCGGCCGGTCTCCACGTAGTAGTAGGCATCGGCGGTGGAATCTGGCTCCTGGTCTCCGACATCTGGTTGCATCAACCGGAAAGAAGAAGATATGGGGGAAAAGGGGGAGCAAAGCAACCGTGAGTACTCATCCAAAGTACTCGCAAGCAAGGATCTACACTACGTATGCATCGGTATCAATGAAATGGGCTGTATCGTGAATTGGACTGCGAGAATGCGGAAGAAGGGAAACCTAGCCTATCAAAGACTAGCATCTTACGAAACCACCATCTCAACAACGGGGAGGGAGTAGAGTAGCATAAAGTAAAGTAGTAGAAGTGTTATCAACCTCGGCGGAGATCCTTTCTCGACTCCTGCGAGAAAGCAATCCCGAACCACACTATCCAAGTGTCATCACAATCCAATTCTCATCACCATCCAGTTCTCATCACAAGTATCCAGTTCTAGTTGTATCGATCGGGATACAACTCCAAGTGTCCGTTACCGTAGGACAGGCTATCGATAGATGTTTTATTCCCTGCAGGGGTGCACCAACTTACCCACCACGCTCGATTAACTCCGTCAGGACACACTTTCCTGGGTCATGCCCGGCCTCGGCCAAACAATACACATAACCCGACCTGAAGCAATAGAGAGGCCAGCCGCGGACTAACCCTATGCCCCGGGGTCATGGGCCATCTCCCCGGGAACTCCTGCATGTTGCAAGGGCGGTCGGTGAGCAGACCTAGCTACCTCCCTAAAAAGGCAGGAGCTTACCAGTCCAACCTGGCGCGCGCTGCTCAGTTGCTGATGTCTATTAAGCTTCGGCTGATACATACGACATAGAAAACCCATACTATGCCCACGTGATGGTTAGTGCTATCAGGCTAGAGGCCCCTCGGATCAAATATCCAAATCATAGTGGATTAGGAACGCGCGGTAACTAGCAGAGACTCACGAAAGATGTGACCCCGTTTCTCCGTCTCGAGGACTTGCTGCAAGGGCTAGGAATGCCCGGCCACGCCTCGTAATTATCTTGCGGGCACCCTCCAGGTCAACCCGACTCCACATCACTCGCAATTAAGCTCGCGCGGGTACCCCTTAGGGTCGACCCGTCTTTAGTAACATGGTCCAGTGTAAAGTCATAGTAACCATAGTAACTGTGTGCCCAAACATCAAGGGGAAAACACGAGGAATCACCCGGTGGATTCCACTCGATGTGTGATAACCCACAAGTGTAGGGGATCATAGCGACTTTCGAGGTAGAGTATTCAACCCAAATTTATTGATTAGACACAAGGGGAGCCAAAGAATATTCTCAAGTATTAGGAACGAGTTGTCAATTCAGCCACACTGGATAACTTAATATCTGCAGCAAAGTATTTAGTAGCAAAGTAGTATGATAGTTGTGGTAGCGGTAATAAAAAATGTGAGTAAAAGTAATATTTTGGTATTTTGTAGTGATTGTAATAGTAGCAGGAAAGTAAATAAGCGTAAACCGGTATATGGAAGCTCGTAGGCATTGGATCGGTGATGGATAATTATGCGGATGCGGTTCATCATGTATGATCATAACATAGGGTGACACAGAACTAGCTCAATTCATCAATGTAATGTAGGCATGTATTCGAATATAGTCATACGTGCTTATGGAAAAGAACTTGCATGGCATCTTTTGTCCTAACCTCCCGTGGCGGCGAGGTCCTATGAAACTAAGGGATATTAAGGCCTCCTTTTAATAGAGAACGGAACAAAGCATTAACACATAGTGAATACATGAACTCCACAAACTATGGTCATCATCAAAAGTATCCGATTATTGTCACTTGAGGTTGTCGGATCATAACACATAATAGGTGACTATAGACTTGCAAGATAGGATCAAGAACACACATATATTCATGAAAATATAATAAATTCAGATCTGAAATCATGGCACTCGGGCCCTAGTGACAAGCATTAAGCATAGCAAAGTCATAGCAACATCAATCCCATAACATAGTGGATACTAGGGATCAAACCCCAACAAAACTAACTCGATTACATGATAAATCTCATCCAACCCATCATCGTCCAGCAAGCCTATGATGGAATTACTCATGCACGACGGTGAGCATCATGAAATTTGTGATGGAGGATGGTTAATGATGGCACGGCGATGAATCCCCTCTCCGGAGCCCGAGCGGACTCGGATCAGCCCTCCAAGAGGTTTTAGGGCTTGGCGGCGGCTCCGTATCATAAAAGCGATGATTTCTTCTTCTGATTTTTTCTCTCCAAAGCCAATATATAGAGTTGGAGTTGGCGTGGAAGGTCTCGAGGGCCACGAGGTGAGGCGCGCCCGGGAGGCGCCCCACCCTCGTGGACAGTGTGGGCCCCTGGTCTTCATCTTTAGCGAGGATTTTTATTATTTATTCTAAGATATTCCATGGAGTTTGAGGTCATTCGAGAACTTTTGTTTTACGCACATAAAACAACATCATGGCAATTCTCTTTGAAAACAACGTTAGTCCGGGTTAGTTTCATTCAAATCATACAAGTTAGAGTCCAAAACAAGGGCAAAAGTGTTTGGAAAAGTAGATCTGACGAAGGCGTATCAACTCCCCAAGCTTAAACCCTTGCTTGTCCTCAAGCAATTCAGTTGAAAAAGCTGAAAAGAAAAGAAAAACTTTTACAAACTCTGTTTGCTCTTGTTCTTTTAAATATGTCAAGCTAGCATTCAGGTTTTCAGCAAAGATTATAACTAACCACACTTGCAATAATTCTCAGGTCTCATGTTTACTCATATCAATGGCATAATCAACTAGCTAGTCATAATAATAAATCTCGGATAACAACACTTTCTCAAAACAATCATAATATGATATAACAAGATGGTATCTCGCTAGCCCTTTACGAGACCGCAAAACATAAATCGAGCACCTTTAAAGATCAAGGACTGACTAGACATTGTAATTCATGGTAAAGAGATCCGATCATAGTCATAACCAATATAAATTAATAGTAATGAATGCAAATGACAGCTGCGCTCTCCGGCTAGTGCTTTTAATAAGAGGTGATGACTCAACATAAAAGTAAATAGATAGGCCCTTCGCAAAGGGAAGCGAGGATTTGTAGAGGTGCGAGGCTCGGTTTTGAAATAGAGATAAATAATATTTTGAGCGGCATACTTTCATTGTCAGCATAACAACTAAGAGGTGGTTCCCAAACAGAATGGTAAAGTTTATACTCCCCCTCCACCAACAAGCATCAATCCACGGCTTGCTCGAAACAACGAGTGCCTCCAACATACATCAGGTCTCAGGGGGAGTTTTATTTGTAATTAATTTTGATTTAGTTTGCATAAAGAATGGGACTGGGCATCCCGGTGACCAGCCATGTTCTCGTGAGTGAGGAGCGGAGTCCACTCCTCTTGAGAATAACCGCCTAATATGGAAGATAAGGACAGCCATAGTTGATACATGAGCTATTCGAGCATACAAAGCAGAATGTTTATTTGAAGGTTTAGAGTTTGGCACATACAAATTTACTTGGGCAGCGGTAGATACCGCATATAGGAAGGTATAGTGGACTCATATGGAATAACTTTGGGGTTTAAGGGATTGGAAGCACAAGCGGTATTCCGCTTAGTACAAGTGAAGACTAGCAAAAGGCTGAGGCGACCAACTAGAGGCGACAGCAGTCATGAACATGCATTAAAATTAATAAACATTGGATGCAAGCATAAGTAGGATATAATCCACCATGAACATAAATATCGTGAAGGCTATGTTGATTTGTTTCAACTACATGTGTGAACATGTGCCAAGTCAAGTCACTTAAATCATTCAAGGAGGATACCACCCCATCATACCACATCACAACCATTTTAATAGCATGTTGGCACATAAGGTAAACCATTATAACTCATAGATAATCAAGCATGGCATAAGCAACTATGATCTCTAATTATCATTGCAAACATGTTTATTCATAATAAGCTTAATCAAAACGATGAATTCATCATATTTACAAAAACAAGAGAAGTCGAGTTCATACCAGCTTTTCCCATCTCGATCAGGTCCATCATATATCATCATAATTGCCTTTCACTTGCGACCGAACAATGTGAATAATAATAAGAGTGCACGTGCATTGGACTAAGCTGGAATCTGCGAGCATTCAATAAACAGAAGAATACAAGGCAATATGGGCTCTTGGTTAAATCAACAATAATGCATATAAGAGCTATTTCAACAATTTAATCATGGTCTTCTCCTATCAACCCCCAAAGAAAAGAAAAGAAATAAAACTATTTACACGGGAAAGCTCCCAACAAGCAGAAGGAGAACATGAAATATTTTTGGGTTTTCTTTTTAATTATTACTACTACAGCAGGAAAAGTAAACTACTAGTAAAAGCTACACTAATTTTTTTGTTGTTTTCTTAAAGTTTAACAAACACACAAGAAGAAAGCAGGAAAAAGAAAATAAACTAGCATGGATATTATGGTGAAAAAGTATGAGCACCGACATCTAGCAATGAGTGTGTGTGAACATAAATGTAATGTCGGTGGGAAATACGTACTCCCCAAGCTTAGGCTTTTGGCCTAAGTTGGTTCATTACCGAGGATAGCTGGTGATACCCGTAAGTGTGGTTGGGGTCGTCTTGCGATCAGTGGCTATCGCCTCTGAGCGGCAGCGTGGCGTCGAGCTGCCTCCGCTCTCCTCTCGTACTCATCGCCTCCTCTCTAGTAATAACATATCTTCCTTTTATGCGAGAATCAAAGAAGGCGGGAGGCGGGAAGAGTATCTGAGACAACATGCCGTTTGTTAAAGATTAGTCGATCTTTGGAGAGGTGATTCAGTCCTCTCGACAAGCTGGTGGAAACCATAGAATCAAAATCTAAATAAGTAGAGGCAACTCCATATCACCCTCATGAATGTCTATCTCAAGAAAATTAGCTAAGCGGGTTGCATAAATTCCTCCAAAGAAATCTCCATTATATCTATTATGATGCAACCTACGAGCTACAATGGCTCCCATATGATAAGATTGGTCTCCTAACACAGCACTTCTAAGAATGCTAAGGTCAGGGACACACATGTGACATGCTTCATCCTTAGCATTTATGCACCTACCTATGAAGAGAGCAAAATAATGTATAGCAGGAAAATGAATGCTCCGTATAGTGGCTTGCGTTATATCTCTAGATTCCCCCACAGTTATACTAGCAAGAAAGTCTCTAAATTCGGATTTACGGGGATCAACAGTACTACCCCATTGTGGGAGTTTGCAAGCAGAAGTAAAATCCTTTAAGTCCATGGTATAAGATTTGTCATAAAAATCAAACATGATTGAAGGAGAATTACGTGAAGATGAAAACTCAAACCTCCTCACAAATGAAGTAGTGAGATCATGATACTGTGGGCATTTGTCTGCCTCGAAGTCCACAAGACCGGCGTTACACAAATATGCATTAAATTCTTCTTTGATTCCCGCTCGATCCATAAAATTTTCTGAAGGCCACTCACAAGGCCTCACGGGAGCGTCCCTTGGGGGCTCCTCATCGGCATCGTGCATTGCAAGCCTAGGGCCTTGCTTCCTTGAAGAACCACCTTGGAACATCTTCCTAAACATATTGTTTTCTCTGAAAAATTTCTGAAATTTTTAGTAACTTCAAACAAAAGTGAACCAACTTCAATAAAAGTGATAGCAACTACTCCTACAAGTGCCTAGAGCCTATATCATGCATTAGAACTAATTGGAACCATATATATTTGACATGCAAGCTCAAGAACATGGTCACCTATGTAGCACAAATTTGCAATGAATAAAGCACTAGACAAAATCTAATTGGACCAATGGAGGAGTCACATACCAAGGAACAATCTCCCCAAGCAGTTTTGTGAGAGGTGCTTTGAGCAAGGAGATCGAAAATCACAGCAGCAGGGGCTGGAACTCGTGCTTGAGTTGGTTTTCGTGTTTGTGGGAGGAAGAAGAAGAGGATGGGTGCAGAAATAAGTGGAGGAGGGCCACCGTGGGCCCTGAGGCGAAGTGCGCCCTCCACCCTCGTGGCAGTGGCAGCTCCCCAGCGGTGATTTTTGCACCATAAATCCTCAAATATTCCCGAAAAAATCATATTAAATTGGCATGACATTATGAGGACTTCTATTTTCGGGATATTTTATATTGCCGATTAAATCAGAAGCAGACGGAAAAATACTATTTTTACTTTACTTCAACTAAATAACAGAAAGTATAAAGAGAGTACAGAAGGTTGTGCTTCTAGTTTCATCCGTCTCATGATCATCAAAAGGAATCCACTAACAAGGTTGATCAGGTCTTGTTAATAAACTCATTCCGAATAACATGAAACCGGAGAAATTTCGAATAACACTATGTTACCTCAACGGGGATATGCACATCCCCAATAATAAGAATATCATATTTCTTCTTGACGGTAGGAGAGAAATTCAAAACCTCAAAAATAATCGATGGAACTTTTCCAATAGAATTGATGGTATAAACTTGAGGTTGTTTCCTCGGAAAGTGTACCGTATGCTCATTACCATTAACATGAAATGTGGCATTGCCTTTGTTGCAATCAATAACAGCACCTGCAGTATTCAGAAAAGGTCTTCCAAGAATAATAGACATACTATCGTCCTCGGGAATATCAAGAATAACAAAGTCTTTTAAAATAGTAACGTTTGCAACCACAACAGGCACATCCTCACAAATACCGACAGGTAGAGCAGTTGATTTATCAGCCATTTGCAAAGATATTTCAGTAGGTGTCAACTTATTCAAGTCAAGCTTGCGATATAAAGAGAGAGGCATAACACTAACACCGTCTCCAAGGTCACATAAAGCAGTTTTAACATAATTTCTTCTAATGGAGCATGGTATAGTAGGTACTCCTGGATCTCCAAGTTTCTTTGGTATTCCACCCTTAAAAGTATAATTAGCAAGCATGGTGGAAATTTCAGCTTCCGGTATCTTTCTCTTATTAGTAATGATATCTTTCATATACTTAGCATAAGGTTTGTTTTGAGCACATCGAGTTACTACGCATACATAAAAGATAGGTCTAATCATTTCAACAAAGCACTCAAAATCCTCATCATCCTTTTTCTTGGATGGTTTGGGAGGAAAAGGCATGGGTTTCTGAACCCATGGTTCTCTTTCTTTACCATGTTTCCTAGCAACAAAATCTCTCTTATCATAACGTTGATTCTTTGATTGTGGGTTATCAAGATCAACAACAGGTTCAACTTCTACATCATTATCATTACTAGGTTGAGCATCATCATGAACATCATCATTATTATTTTCGCTAGGTTCATGTTCATTACAGTTGTGTTTGACATCGGACATAGATATATCAGTTGGATTCTCGGTGGTTCGACAATAGGTTAGCTAGAAGTTTGCAAAGTCCTATCATTTTCTTTTCTTCCTTTTAGAAGAACTAGGTATATCAATATTATGTCTCTGAGAATCTTGCTCAATTCTCTTAGGGTGGCCTTGGGATATAAAGGTTCTGAGTCATTCTACCAGTTCTAGTAGCCACTCTAATGACATAATCATTTTCTTACTATTCATTTCATTGAGAAAATCATTTTGAGCCTTAAGTACTTGTTCTACTTGAGTGGTAACCATAGAAGCATGTTTGCTAAGGAGTTTAAGTTCATCTAACATTAGCCATATAATCACCCAAGTGTTTAATCATATAGGTATTTTGTTTTAATTGTCTACCAAAATAAGCATTGAAGTCTTCTTGCTTAAACATAAAGTTATCAAACTCATCCAAGCACTAACTAGCAATTTTAGTAGGAGGATTTCAACTTTATCATATCTATAGAGAGAATTTACCTTTACTACGTAGCCGGGTTATCGGGATCGGAGGTTCTTCAATAGGTAATGGATCAAGATCATATGTTTCTCCAACGGTGATGAAATTAAGACCATGTATTTCTTCAATAGGAGGTAAATTCTTAACATCTTCACTTTAATACCTTTTTATTTCATAGATTTCTTTGCCTCTTGCATATCTTGAGGTGAGAAATAGAACACCTCTCTTCTTGAGTTGGTTTAGGAATAGGCTCGATGGTGGCTCTAGAGTCGGTTCAGGAGCTGCCCAGTTATTTTAATTTGTCAACATATTATTCAATAAAATTTCAGCTTCATCTGGTGTTCCTTCCCTGGAAAGAGAACCATCACAATTATCCAGGTAATCTCTGGAAGAATCAGTTAGTCCATTATAAAAGATATCAAGTATTTCATTTTTCTTAAGAGGATGATCAGGCAAATCATTAAGTAACTTGAGAAGCCTCCCCCAAGCTTGTGGGAGACTCTCTTCTTCAATTTGCACAAAGTTGTATATTTCCTTTAAAGCAGCTTGTTTCTTATGAGCGAGGAAATATTTAGCGAGAAGTAATAAATCATATCTGGAAATCGCACAACCAGGATCTAGAGAATTAAACCATATCTTAGCATCACCTTTTAATGAGAGCGGAAATTTTTAAGGATATAAAACTAGTGAGATCTCTCATCATTAGTGAACAGGGTGGCTATATCATTTAATTTAGTAAGATGTGCCACCACAGTTTGATTCATAGCCATAAAAAGGATCGAGATTCAACCAAAGTAATTATATCGGGATCAACAGAGAATTCATAATCCTTATCGGGAACACAAATAGGTGAAGTAGCAAAAGCAGGTCAGGTTTCATTCTATCCTAAAGATTCTTTAATCCATTTAACTAATAGCCTCTTAAGTTCGTTTCTATCTTTGCGAGGCAAAAATAGCTGCGAGAAGATTCCATATCAAAAACATAACCCTCAGGAATAACAGGCATAATTTCATCATCAATTTCATCAACATTATCAGTTTCAATAATTTCTTTTTATCTAGCCCTAGAAATTTGTTCATAAAGAAATTCACCAAGGGGCACAGTAGTATCAAGCATAGAAGTAGTTTCATCATAAGTATCATGCATAGCATAAGTGGCATCATCAATAACATCGACATATCAAAGCGAATAGCGAAGCAGGTTTAGGTGTATAAGCTTACTCATAAAGAAGGTGAATCAAGTGCGAGCTAGATGGCGGTTCCTTACCTCCCTCGTAGTTGAGGGATGAATTTTTGTCTTAGCGTCTTTCAAATTCTTCATAGTGTCCAACAGATATAAATCCCAAGTAACTCAAAGAATAGAGCTATGCTCCCGGCATGGCGCCGAAATTGTTCTTGATAACCCACAAGTGTAGGGATCGTGGCGGTGTCAAAACGGCGGATCTCGGGTAGGGGTCTGATCATGCGTCAAGGCTGATGGTAACAAGAAGCAAGGGACACGGATGTTTACCTAGGTTGGGCCCTCTCGATGGAGGTAAAACCCTACTTCCTGCTTGATGAATATTGATGATATGGGTAGTACAAGAGTAGATCTACCACGAGATTGTAGAGGCTAAACCCTAAGAGCTAGCCTATGATGGTATGATTGTAATTGTGATCGGCCTTCTAAGGACCAACCTCTCCGGTTTATATAGACACGGAGAGGGCTAGGAAATTACATGGAGTCGGTTACAAGGAAGGAAATATAATATCCGGATCGTCAAGCTTGCCTTCCACACCAAGGAAGTCCCATCGGACACGGGCGAAGTCTTGAGTCTTGTATCTTCACGCTTCAATAGTCGGACGTTGTACACAGTCCGGCTGTCCGGATACCCCTAATCCTAGACTCCTCGGTAGCCCTGAACCAGGCTTCAATGGCGATGAGTCCGTGCGCGATCTTGTCTCCGACATTGCAGGCGGGTTCCTCCTCGAATACTCAAAGTAATTATCGAACACTTGAGCCGTGTCCGGATCCACAAGATGATCTTCGCATGCCACCGTAGAGAATGATGCTTCACAAATGCAATCTGCTGATAATTTTTTCGAACAGCTTGACGTGTTACTACGGCCGGTCATTATTGAACCGTCTTTCCATAACCAGCCACATCGCATATTGCGGCGGTTTCCTTGACACGTCTTGTCAGCGGAGATCGTGCCCCCTTATCACGGGATTCTCATTACTACGGACGCGGGTAATCCCACCACATCATTAATCGTGGCGCTTGGGAAGCAAGCGATTCCCAGCGAAGCAAGTGGGGGCGCGCTTTCGTCGCCTCTATAAAGGGATAAGATTTCCCCATTTTGACCCGTTGTCGGTGTTGCAGAGCAGGGTACCCGGACTTACTGCACTGCGGCTGCGGCGTGGCTCAAGGGGTGGCCATCGGCCCATCTTCATCAACACAAGCTCAAGACCCTCGCGAGGCCAAGCCTCATGAGGCAGACGCAGGAAGCTTCCTCGAGCACAGCCTCGTCAGGCTGTCTCGCGAGGCGGAGAGATCAAGCGGGGTACTTCACGAGGTGCCCATGACACAAGCCATGATGGCCAGAGGCGCCCGGTGAGGCGCCAGCCCAGCGATGTCCTCATTTCCCCTTTGGTGCAAAGGAGGCAAGCGCAGGCCAAGGCATCGAGGCAAAGGCAACCATTTGGTGCAACAAGACCAAGACCAGTGAGCGGCGGGAAGGAGGTCATCATGGAGCCCAAGCGAGCGTCACCGTCGAGTCTTTGGCGGCGAGGACCGACTTTAGTCGGGATAAGTGTACTAGATGTTCCCCTTCAAAATAGCCAATTGTTGGCGCCCTTCCCGCTCAATATTTGGGAAGACGACCAGGGCCTTGCTCTATAAATAGGACTAGCCACCACCAAGGCAGAGAGGATCAATCTGAGGGGATCGATCGATCGGCATCTAGAGAGAGAGAAAGAGGCGTGAACTCCCCTAGCAGTTCATCGCACCAGCTCAAGAATAGCCCCTCATGAGGCTGTTCTCCTTAGTACTGTTCATCATCGCAGAGAGGCAATCCACCACACCACACCTTTGGAGTAGGGTATTACACCACAATGGTGGCACAGAAGCAGATATAAACCTCGTGTCCCTTGTGTTGCTCTTTGTGTAGTTTAGATGTAACGCCCCAAGACCGATGCTCAGAAGACTTCCATATATTTCGGGTTTCGCCGTGTGTTTCATTTGTGCCTGGCCTTTTTATTTTTGCATTGCATCATGTCATCATGCCATCATCTCATAAATCTTTTGCAACTCAACTAAATAACTGGCATGGATCTTTGATCCATTTAAATCGAGGGATTCACATGGTGATTTCTCTTTATAACATATTAAAGCCTCTCAATATTATTAGGGAGCTATAATAAAATTATTCCATTGTTTGGTATCACCATAACACACTTGCAAATAATTCTCCATGCCTTTGTTATCTCATTTCTTGGTCTCAACCTTGCCCATAAATTATTTCGTCATTTTAGGAGCTCCACCAAAAATCCGAACATTTTGGACCTTCCTTTTATCAAGTCCTAGTTCAAACCCATTTGAATTAAATTCAAATGAGTTTGAATTACATCTTTCAACCGTGGCCTTTCTATTTTTCTTGGAGCAGCATATTTTTTGTGAGTCCGGAAAATTATCCCTTAGCATTTTCTTTCCCTAACCCCCTCTCTTTCTTTTCTTCTCTCTAATTCTTTTACGCTAAAGAACATGAGAGAGAGAGCCCAGCCAGCCACCAGTTGGCCCAAGGCCCGTCGACCCCTCCTAACCCTAGCGCGAGAGAGGCCGATCCCCATCTCTCGATCCCTTCCTCTCGTTCCCCACTCCTTGCTTGACCACTCGTCCCGTCGGGATCGTCCTCGATCCTCTGCCTCCTCCCTCCAACGCCTCACACACGCACCCACGCATCGCGATAGGGAGAGGAGCTCCCCATGCCATGTCGCCCCTCCGGCCGGCGAGTCCAGGCCGCCCAGCTCGCCCCGCCTCGTTCCCGGATGGAACCGGTGTTCCCGCGCCTCCTCGTTGTCCTTGCTCGAGCTTCACAGCCGGACCCGTCGTTCGTCTGCTCCTCTGCAGCTCCTCCTTCGCCTCGTCCTCAGGTCCGGCTTCGTCTCCGACCCTCCTCTGCATCTACCTCCCCGTCACTGCGCATGACCTCTGCATCGCTCAAGTCCCGACATCGCGCCCCATTCTTTATTGCGCCAAGTCCAGCAGTCACCGGCGTGGAATTTGCCAAAGTACCACCAAGTTCTGATGGATCGCCAAGTCCCCGGCAAGACCTGTTTTCGTCAAGTTCGACTACGGCTATGACCTCGGAGTTGGACATAGCGCCAAGTACCCCCCGGCAAGACCACACGGACCTCGAGCGACTCTGACCGAAATGTCAAGTACCTCGTCGTCGTGTATGCGACTACCGTCGCCGAAGTCGCGAGTACCACTACTTCCACTACCCTCGTCGTGTAGCACTACTTCCTCTCGACCATCCGAGCGACTACTTCCCTCGACCCGTGTACCACTACTTCCCCTCGAACCGATTAAGCGAAAATGCACGCTTGAAGGTATAACCCGAGGCGACCGCCCGTGAGCGAATGCATGTGTTGTATGAGATGCTCGTGTTTGCATCGTGCCGTTTGCTTCATGCGTTCCTCCTCGTTTGCCATGCCGTCGACCCGTGGGAACCCGGTGATGGGAGCACCCACCATATCTAGCATGTTCCGCATCCGCATGCTTACTTTTGCACGGTATCTCCATGAGCTACGGAACCGATATGTTGCCGTGGCATCATTTTGGATTCGCCGCCGTGGCACCCTTTTGTTCGCCATGGTGACCAAATGCTTCATAACATGCTCATGTCGACATTTTCATAAAATTGCTTAAAACTTGCACATGTCATCCGCATCATGATAACAACATTTAAATGTTTAAAATTGTTGTTGCATTAAATTGCTAAATGCATATGGGATTTACGGTTGTTGTTTTTATATCCGGCCCCATTTAAATTGTTTAGATGGTATAGTTTTGTTATGCTTCACCACTTGCCATGTTAACCAATATTTAACATTGTTGGGTACATAACGAGAGAGAACTAAATAATTGATGTGGTGTTTTGTCAATATGCAACTTCGTTGCATATTGAGCTCCATAACTTGTAGTTTTGTTTGTGCATATTGCCATGCCATGCTATTTAAACCGGACATGCATCATACTTGGTTGTGCATCATGCCATGTGTATGTGATGGTTGTTTACTATGTTGTTTGCTTCTTTCCGGGTTGCTTCTCTCGTTAGCTTCGGTTTCGTTCCGGAGTTGTGAGGATTCGTTCGACTACGTCCGTTTGTCTTCTTCATGGACTCGTTCTTCTTCCTTGCAGGATCTCAGGCAAGATGACATACCCTCGAAATCACTTCTATCTTTGCTTGCTAGTTGATCGCTCTTTTGCTATGCCTATGCTACGATGCCTACCACTTGCTATATCATGCCTCCCATGTTGCCATGTCAAGCCTCTAACCATCCTTTCCTAGCAAACCGTTGTTTGGCTATGTTACCGCTTTGCTCAGCCCCTCTTATAGCGTTGTTAGTTGCAGGTGAAGATGAAGTTTGTTCCTTGTTGGAACATGGAGATGTTGTTCCTTCTTGGAACATGTTTACTTGTTGGGATATCACAATATATCTTATTTAATTAATGCATCTATATATTTGGTAAAGGGTGGTAGGCTCGGCCTTATGCCTGGTGTTTTGTTCCACTCTTGCCGCTCTAGTTTCCGTCATATCGGTATTATGTTCCCGGATTTTGCGTCCCTAACGCGGTTGGGTGATTTATGGGACCCCCTTGACAGTTCGCTTTCAATAAGACTCCTCCAGCAAGGCCCAACCTTGGTTTTACCATTTGCCACCTAAGCCTTTTTCCCTTGGGTTCTGCAGACTCAAGGGTCATCTTTATTACCCCGGGCGGTGCTCCTCCGTGTGTTGGTCCAAACTAGAGCACCGTCGGGACCATTCCTTGGCAACTTGGATTACGTCGGTACACATGCGCTTAGCTTATCACGGTGTGCCACGAGAGCGAGATATGTGCAGCTCCTATCGGGATTTGTCGGCACGGTGGGTGGTCTTCTGGTCTTGTTTTACCATTGTCGAGATGTCTTGTAGTCCGGGATTCGAGGTGCCGGGTCTTCCGGTAGAAGGAATTTCCCGTTGACCGTGAGAGCTTATAATGGGCTAAGTTGGGACACCTGCAAGGTATTATCTTTGAAAGCCGTGCCCGCGGTTATGAGGCAGATGGGAATTTGTTAATGTCGGTTGTAGAAAACCGAAGTTGATCTGAATTAAAATACATCAACGCGTGTGTAACCGTGATGGTCTCTTCTCGGTGGAGTCAGGGAAGTGAACACGGTGTTGGAGTTATGTTTGGCGTAGGTTGTTCTAGGATCACTTCTTGATCATAGTTGTTCGACCGTGCTTTTGCCTTCTCTTCTCGCTCTCATTTGCGTATGTTAGACACCAGATATGCTGAGTAAACTGCTGCAGCTCCACCTCACTACCTTCTCCTACCCATAAGCTTAAATAGTCTTGATCTCATGGGTGTGAGATTGCTGAGTCCCATGACTCACAGATACTTCAAAACCAGTTTGCAGTGCCGATGAAACCGTGCGGTGGCCTTCGAGCTCAAGAGGAGCTCGATGAAGATCTTGTTCATTGTGTTGTTTCATTTCAGTTGATCGATAGTGGAGCCAGTTGGGACGATCGGGGATCATGTAGCATTTGGGGTAGTCTTCTTTTATTTTGGTTCCGTAGTCGGACCTTGATTGTATCTGTATGATGTAATGCTTTACTCATGTATTGTGTGAAGTGGCGATTGTAAGCCAACTATGTATCTCTTTCCGTTATGTATTACATGGGTTGTGTGAAGATTACCTCACTTGCGACATTGCTTTCAATGTGGTTATGCCTCTAAGTCGTGCCCGACACGTGGGAGATATAGCCGCATCGAGGCGTTACAAGTTGGTGTCGAGCCATCCCGACTTAAGAGCCCCACAGCAGATTGAATCGCTGACTTTGTTGAGTCTAGAAAAAATGTTTTGAGTCTTAGGATTATATATCGGAGTAGGATTCTTTTAATCTTGGTCCTTACGTCGCTCTGGTGAAGTCTCGGCGTAGAAGTTTTGACTCTTCTCTCCTCAAATTTCACTAAATTTTTTTAGGATCACGCGGGTATCTTGGAATCGTTCCGATGGTTTTGTGGCGAGAACATTGTTCTTGGTGCCTCGACATTTAGGGGTTGTGGCGGTGTCACGGGGAGTTGAGCTCAGGGTGTTGTCGTCACAATTTTATCGTTGCGATTCGGAATACTGAGCTTTGCCGACATCGAAAATCTCTTTTGTGCAGTTGTTGGTGAGATAACCTCGGTAACCCGATCTTTGAGGCGAGCTCGAGTATTGCCATAACTTTCGTATAACGGATGCTTTTGAAGGTTGAGGTAAGCGATTTCGAAGGTTTCTTGGTTATGTGTTGAAGGATGGATCTGGTGGATCTAGGTATTGTTAGTTTGGGTGATATATTTTGTGTCCCTGTATCCCCAATACAGTTGCATAACCGAGAAAGTTTGGGAGTTTATAAGTGGGAATTCAAGTAGCTCCTAGAATATCTTTCCAACAGATGCATGATATGGATTGGGTAAATCTCTATCATATGTATTTGTTAAACTTATTCGCAAGCCAAATCCTTTGTTTTATTTTATTTGTGGTATTTGAGTTGCTTGATGTCAAGTGTCGATTCCATACCTTTCAGCGGTGTTCTCATATTTCTATGGGAGTACTAATCCTTTTGATCATCGAGATTGTGATGTCAATTCTTTCCAACGGCGTGCTTCTCTTCAAGTGGATTCGATCATTTCAACATTTGCGAGATCAATTCTAAGTTTTCTCAGCGGTGTTTGTTTCATCCGTCCCTAGTTGTCTTTGTTTTCCGCCCTCCACCCTTTTCTTCAAGGACTTATATATTTTAATCAAGCATCCATTTATTCATGTGAAGTCTCTTCACTCTTTTCAATCAATGTTCTGATCCAGTGATCCCTCATGAAGATGCTCAACAGCTCCAAGTTCATCATTCTTCATCCTCGTATTCTTTTCCGGTGGATTTAACTCAAGCTTTCAGTGTTGATCATATTCCTTTCCTTGTTGCAAATGCTTTCTCTTGCCGATGCACCTCTTAATCATTCACTTCTCGCTATTCATTTGGTTGGGAGTGATGAAGATATCTCAGAAGATTCAAGTTTCCATTCTCAATTCACTCAAGTTCTTTTGAGGATGCTATCTCATTCAAGCCATTTAATTCAACTGGTGCAATCTCTCTTTTCAAGCAATCGTTCAACAGTGGTTCTTTTGAGTGGGCCCTAACCCACAGGTCTTTTTCCAGGATCTTACCTGACTCTGCTAATTCTTTCCGAAGTTATTCTCAAATTCTTTTCAAAGTTTGACGTAAGAATGAGTTATCATCAGTCAAATGTCTTACTCCAAGATCTTCCAAATTCTTTTCATTGTTGGTTCAACCTTTCTAATTTTCATTCTGGAGTATCGCAGCAATTCATGCTGGTGTTTCTCATCGTCATTCTCAACATTTGAAGACCAAAGAAGAGTTTCTCTTAAATCTTGCTCCATTCTCTTCAAGATTCATGGTTCTAGCTTCGTGCCATCCTCATAATTGTTTTGATTGTGAGAATTCTTTTCACCCATCCGGAGCAATTCAGAAATCTTTTCAGTTTGATTCTCCAGAGCCATCATCTCAGAATTATTCATTCCAGCTTTCAGCTCTCGTTCTCCAAATCTTACCGGTGCATCATTCAAGTATTCACTAATCAGTTCATGATCTCTCCGTTCTCATGTATCTAAATCCCCTCAAGTATCTTCGTTCATTTTCTAATTCTTTCCGGTGTTTCTTTATCTTTTCTTCGTTCATTTTCAATTCTTACGGTGGTTCGTTCAAGAGTTCTCTTCCTTCGTTATCATATAGATTCATTCGTTGTTTCAATCCTACCGGTGGTTCGTTGAAGACCTTCCCAAGTTTGCGCCATATCTATCTTAATCCTTTCTACGAGAATAAGTAGTATGCCAAATCCATTGCTTGCCATCAATTTAATTGGTGAAGGATCAACATAATGTAATTCTTATTCTTGTTTCATCGAGTAAATTCAATTCCTTATTCCGGAGGATCATCAAAATTCTTGATTTCATTTGTTCATCTTTCTTTCCGGAGTTCCAAGTTTTCTCGGTTATATCATTTCAAAGCTTCATCTTGTCTTTGCAAGGCTTCACCTTGTGTTGTCAACTTCTCTTTCTTTCTATCATCCTTTTATTTACGGAGTTCTTCATGAAGGCTCTATACATGGTGGTTCGTCAAGGATTCCTTTCATTCTTCAATTGTTCTTCAAGATTTTCTCGAAGTTAAGATCCGTAAGCTATACTCAAAATAAACATGGTGTTCAACACATGTTTTCTTTGAGGAGTTCAAGTATTCTTCATCTTGCATTCCGAAGTGCAATTCTTTCTACCTTATCTCTTGAGATGGTGTTATGTCATTCTTGACAATTTTCCTTCATGCTTCATGATTCACATGTTGTCAAGAATGAGGTATTTTAAATCCATCAATCTCTTCATTGGAGTTATCTTGGGCTATATTTCACCTAAAGCTTTCCCTAAGGATTGTTGCCAATTGTGGTGCTTATCAATGATCCAAGTTTTCTCCTATTCTCTCGGCGAATCAAGTTTTCATCTCCGTGTTGCTCTCAAGCAATCAATTGTTTTTCGTTAGTGGCAGAATTTCACCTCAAGTGTTGAGATGTTTCCATAAGCCCACTACAAACTTGTGCTTTTCGTTGTTGATTTTGCAACAACTCCGTTCAATTCTTCTTTGCAAGGATGCTTTCCAAGCTCTTTTGTGGCGAAGTTGACATTTTCTTCTCCATTCCCCTATTTCAATGATCTATCTTATATTCCTTCTTAGGAGGCAATGTGATGCTGCTCTCTTTGCTCATCATCTCGAATTGTGAAGACCATGTTCTTTTCATGCTTATCCATTCAAGCGGAGTGTTGTGTCATCTCTTCAAGTTCTTTTCATCTTATCAAGTTTTCCTTCTTCTTTCGATTCAGTGCTGTCCAAATTATATCATTCTTACTCCTTCTCTATCTTGTTTTAACGGAGTGGCTTCAAAATCTATCTTGTCCCCTAAGCTCTTGGTTCTCATCATGTTCTTTGTTCTTCTCTGCTAACAAAGTGTTCACAATCTCGTTCATCTCCATTGTATTCTTCTTTCAATTTTCAACCTCTCAAGGTTCATGGTTTCACTCGTTTGTCAAAGAAGCAACTTTGTTTTACCTCTTCCTCTTCCGCTTTTTCCGGTGCCATCCTAGATCTCGGGGCGAGATCCTCTTGTAATGGTGGAGTATTATAGCCCAAGACCGGCCTTCGGAAGACTTCCATATATTCCGGGTTTAGTAGTGTGTTTCATTTGTTACTGCCCTTTTTATTTTTGCATTGCATCATGTCATCATGCCATCATCTCATAAATCTTTTGCAACTCAACTAAATAAATGGCATGGATCTTTGATCCATTTAAATCGAGGATTCACATGGTGATTTCTCTTTATAACATATTAAAGCCTCTCAATATTATTAGGGAGCTATAATAAAATTATTCCATTGTTTGGTATCACCATAACACACTTGCAAATAATTCTCCATGCCTTTGTTATCTCATTTCCTGGTCTCAACCTTGCCCATAAATTATTTCATCATTTTAGGAGCTCCACCAAAAATCCGAACATTTTGGACCTTCCTTTTATCAAGTCCTAGTTCAAACCCATTTGAATTAAATTCAAATGAGTTTGAATTACATCTTTCAACTGTGGCCTTTCTATTTTTTGGAAAGAGCATATTTTTTGAGTCAGGAAAATTATCCCCTTAGCATTTTCTTTCCTAACCCCCTCTCTTTCTTTTATTCTCTCTAATTCTTTTACGCTAAAGAACATGAGGAGAGAGAGCCCAGCTCAGCCCACCAGTTGGACCAAGGCCCGTCGACCCCCTCCTAACCCTAGCAGCCCGAGGCAGATCCCCATCTCTCGATCCCTCCTCTCGTTCCCCACTCCGCCTTGACCACTCGTCCCGATCGGGATCGTCCTCGATCTCTGCCTCCTCCCTCCAACACCTCACACACGCACCCACGCCAGCGCTAGGAAGAGGCTCCCCATGCCATGTCGCCCCTCCATTTGGCGAGTCGAACCCCAGCTTCGCCCGCCTCGTTCCCGGATGGAGCCAGGGTGTTCCAGCGCCTCCCGTCGCCCTTGCTTGAGCTTCACGGCCAGACCCGTCGTTAAATGCGCTCCTCTGCAGCTCCTCCTTCGCCTCGTCCTCATGTAAAAGCCGTCTCAGACCCTCCTCTGCATCTACCTCCCGTCCTGCGCTTGAGCCTCTGCGCTCGCTCAAGTCCCGACATCGCGCCCCATTCTTTATTGACACCAAGTCCAGCGGTCACCGGCGTGGAATTTGCCAAATACCACCAAGTTCGATGGATCGCCAAGTCCCCAGCGAGACCTGTTTTGTCAGGAGTTCGACTACGGCTATGACCTCGGAGTTGGACCATAGCGCCAAATACCCACCGGCAAGACCACCACGGACGCTCGAGCGACTACTGAGGCCGAAATGTCAAGTACCTCGTCGTCGTGTCGACTACCGTCGCCGAAGTCATGATACCACTACTTCCACTACCCTCGTCGTGTAGCACTACTTCCTCTCGACCGTCGAGAGCGACTACTTCCCTCGACCCGTGTACCACTACTTCCCCTCCGAACCGATTAAAGCGAAAATGCGCTTGAAGGTATAACCCGAGGCGACGCCCATGAGCGAATGCATGTGTTGTATGAGATGCTCGTGTTTGCACCGTGCCGTTTGCTTCATGCGTTCCTCCTCGTTTGCCATGCCGTCGACCCGTGGGAACCCGGTAGTCGGGAGCACCCACCATATCTAGCATGTTCCGCACATCCATGCGCTTCCTTTTGCACGGTATCTCCATGAGCTACGGAACCGATATGTTGCCGTGGCATCATTTTGGATTCGCCGCCGTGGCACCCTTTTTGTTCGCCATGGTGACCAAATGCTTCATAACATGCTCATGTCGACATTTTCATAAAATTGCTTAAAACTTGCACATGTCATCCGCATCATGATAACAACATTTAAATGTTTAAAATTGTTGTTGCATTAAATTGCTAAATGCATATGGGGATTTACGGTTGTTGTTTTTATATCGGCCCCATTTAAATTGTTTAGATGGTATAGTTTTGTTATGCTTCACCACTTGCCATGTTAACCAATATTTAACATTGTTGGGTACATAACCGAGAGAACTAAATAATTGATGTGGTGTTTTGTCAATATGCAACTTCGTTGCATATTGAGCTCCATAACTTGTAGTTTTGTTTGTGCATATTGCCATGCCATGCTATTTAAACGGACATGCATCATACTTGGTTGTGCATCATGCCATGTGTATGTGATGGTTGTTTACTATGTTGTTTGCTTCTTTCGGGTTGCTTCTCTCGTTAGCTTCGGTTTCGTTCGGAGTTGTGAGGATTCGATTCGACTCGTCCGTTTGTCTTCTTCATGGACTCGTTCTTCTTCCTTGCGGGATCTCGAGGCAAGATGACATACCCTCGAAATCACTTCTATCTTTGCTTGCTAGTTGCTCGCTCTTTTGCTATGCCTATGCTACGATGCCTACCACTTGCTATATCATGCCTCCCATGTTGCCATGTCAAGCCTCTAACCATCCTTTCCTAGCAAACCGTTGTTTGGCTATGTTACCGCTTTGCTCAGACCCTCTTATAGCGTTGTTAGTTGCAGGTGAAGATGAAGTTTATTCCTTGTTGGAACATGGAGATGTTGTTCCTTCTTGGAACATGTTTACTTGTTGGGATATCACAATATATCTTATTTAATTAACGCATCTATATATTTGGTAAAGGGTGGAAGGCTCGGCCTTATGCCTGGTGTTTTGTTCCACTCTTGCCGCCCTAGTTTCCGTCATATCGGTATTATGTTCCCGGATTTTGCGTCCCTAACGGTTGGGTGATTTATGGGACCCCCTTGACAGTTCGCTTTCAATAAGACTCCTCGGCAAAGGCCCAACCTTGGTTTTACCATTTGCCACCTAAGCCTTTTTCCCTTGGGTTCTGCAGACTCAAGGGTCATCTTTATTACCCCGGGCGGTGCTCCTCCAGTGTTGGTCAAACTAAACACCGTCTTGGGGACCATTCCTTGGCAACTTGGATTACGTCGGTACACTATCGCTTAGCTTATCCGGTGTGCCTGAGAGCGAGATTTGTGCAGCTCCTATCGGGATTTGTCGGCACTGTGGGTGGTCTTGCTGGTCTTGTTTTACCATTGTCGAGATGTCTTGTAGTCAGGATTCGAGACTGATCGGGTCTTCGGTAGAAGGAATATCCTTTGACCACGAGCTTATAATGGGATAAGTTGGGACACCCTGCGAGGTATTATCTTTGAAAGCCATGCCAGCGGTTATGAGGCAGATGGGAATTTGTTAATGTCGGTTGTAGAAAACCGAAGTTGATCTTAATTAAAATACATCAACGGCGTGTGTAACCGTGATGGTCTCTTCTCGGTGGAGTCAGGAAGTGAACACGAGTGTTGGAGTTATGTTTGGCGTAGGTTGTTCTAGGATCACTTCTTGATCATAGTTGTTCGACCGTGCTTTTGCCTTCTCTTCTCGCTCTCATTTGCGTATGTTAGACACCGGATATGCTGGTTAAACTTGCTGCAGCTCCACCTCACTACCTTCTCCTACCCATAAGCTTAAATAGTCTTGATCTCGGGTGTGAGATTGCTGAGTCCCGACTCACAGATACTTCAAAACCAGTTTGCGGTGCCGATGAAACCGTGCGGTGGCCTTCGAGCTCAAGAGGAGCTTGATGAAGATCTTGTTCATTGTGTTGTTTCGTTTGAGTTGATCGATAGTGGAGCCTAGTTGGGATGATCGGGGATCTGTGTAGCATTTGGGGTAGTCTTCTTTTATTTTGGTTCCGTAGTCGGACCTTGATTGTATCTGTATGATGTAATGCTTTACTCATGTATTGTGTGAAGTGGCGATTGTAAGCCAACTATGTATCTCTTTCCTTATGTATTACATGGGTTGTGTGAAGATTACCTCACTTGCGACATTGCTTTCAATGCGGTTATGCCTCTAAGTCGTGCCCGACACGTGGGAGATATAACCGCATCGAGGCGATACATTAGATCCTTGCGCGATGACGAAACATAGGTAGGTTGAGAGTGCGATCTCGCGTGCACCCAAAGTTGAACCTAGAGGTCTGCGGAACCGAAATCCGACATTTGGCGCTAGGTGGGATGCACGAGAATCCGACTTCCGCCGCCCTGCTCTTCGCGCCCTCGCATCCATATCGGACACTCGTCGAGCCCCGCTTCCGGCGCTGGGCCGCTCTCGCTACTCGCGTCACCCAGACGGCCCCCGTCGGCGGCCACTCCCGCCGTTCCCCGTCGCCTGCCGTCAACGCCGCCACCGGCCCGGCGGGGAACAAGCAGCAAGCGTCGTCTCTGCATCCTTCGGTGCGGCGGGAAGGTCGCACTGCCACCCCGTCGCTGACTCCGGCGGTTCTTCGTCCCGCCCGTCGCGCTCCTGCTGACGCGCCGCCCGCATTGCTCTTGGCAGGAACTCCTGCACTACCGTCCGGCAGCGACCTCTGACGAGTGGCTTGCTCGCATCCCGAGCTTCGCCCGGCGCGGCTGAGAGCTCCCTGCACCATCCTCTCGCTGCACGCGCCCGCCTTCGCGAGCGATGAAGCTCGAGCGCCTCGGCCGCCTCCCCCCTCAAGAAAAGCGCCTTGGCCCCAAGGCGCGTAGCCCTGGCGAAACCCACTCCGTCCGGCACCAGCACAACAAGAGAAAGAGCTGCCAAGGGTCCCTCGTCCCCAAAGCCGCCGTGTGCTCCCTTTTGACCCATCACGACCGTGCTCCTGCTCGTGGCGCCAAGACCCAGCGCTGCTCACGGTGGCAGCGCTGCGGAGACCTCAAGATCATGCCCTCCGTCACCAAAGGCCTCCGTAGCCCACTGCAGGCTGCCGTGCCTTCACCGCCCGAGCTGCGCGGCGTGGCTGGCGGGCAAGTTCAAGCAGGACCTGCCCCCCGCTACGATGGCACGGCCGACCCTGCGAGTTCCTCCATCTCTATGAGCTGGGCATCAAAAGCGCCAGCGAGGGCGAGAAGGTCATGGCGAACTGGTATCCCATGGCGCTCAGGGCGGTGCCCTTTTGGCTCATGAACCTGGCTCTGGCACGATTTCCTCACAGAGCGAGATCGCACCGATTCGCCGCCAACTTCCAAGGCACCCGCGATCGGCCCTGGCCAAGGCGACTTCGCGCATCAAGCGGCGGTCGGGGAGACCTGCAAAGTTCATCAATGTTTCAACAACGCTCGCCTTAAGATCCCGGGGTGTGCGAGAGGCCATCATCTCAGCCTTCTCGGCGGTGTGCGTGGCGTCAAGATGAAGGAAGAGCTCGCGATCCATGAAGACCTGTGCACATACAGGCTGTTCAACTTGGCGACCAAGTGCGCCGGCTGAGGAAGGGCGCCTTTCCTTCTCGAGCTGCCGTCTGCTGACCCGGAAGAAGAAGCCCAAGGTCAGGGCGTGAAGCGCAAGGGCTGCCGTGCTTGCACGAGCGGACACCAAGCGGGGAAGGATCCTTTGAGTCATCAAGGCGTCGGTCTGCATGTACCATGACCTTCACACCCACAACCTGCGAATGCCAAGAGCTCAGCGCCGTGCGAGGCGTGTGTGCTGGCCGGCGCCCGGCGCGGCGGCCGGGGCTATGGCGAGGAGGAGAAGAGGTGGAGGGCGATGGGAAGACCGTGGCCCTCGCCAAGGGTGGCGTGACCGACCTCGCGAGGACCGCTGGTAGGATCGACATCGCGAGGAGGTTGGAGGACCCGCCTCGCGAGAGAGTGGAGGATCAGCCTCGCGAGGATCGCCCACAAGGCAGCAGAGCCTCCCTCCTCGCCACGCAGCCAAGGAGAAATGAAGACCATCATCGGGGCCGAGGGGCTGGGGGCTTCCGAGGAAGCGTGCAATCGCTTGCATCTGGGCGGAGCTCAAGCCCTAGCCTCTCGGCGCATCTTCAAGCGATTCGCCGTGAAGTGAATGCAGTCCTCCCGGGCTCGAAGCCACCGCCCCTCTGGTGGTCGGCGTCGCCATCACATTCAGCTCGGCGTATCATCTCAAGTCGCAGCCAATTTGGAGTCCTCGATGCTTTGTTCCCCAATCATCGGCCAATGTGCAAGTCACGGGACCCTCATCGATGGCGGAGCAGGGTTCAATGTCACGTCGTCGAGACATTCAACAATCTCCAAGTGCCATACAATCAGCTTCACCAACCAAGTCTTTCTCGAGAGTGTGATGGTTCCACGATTCCGATAGGGCAGGTCCGCCTTCTGTTACCTTAGAAGCGCGACAACTACGCGCCGAGCTCATTGACTTTGGCGTCGCTCACATTGCTGCCGTACAATGCCATCCTCGGGTACCCAGCTCACGGCCAAATTCATGGCGTGACTCATCACGGCTACAATGTCCTCAAGATGCCGAGCGGTGGAGTCATCCGATGCCTTGTGAAGAGAGGCAGCGATGTGTTCCACTGGGCGTGCTTTTCAAGCGCGTCAATTGAAGATCTAGATCGCGAGGCGGAGGCTTCCGAGGTGGTCCCTAGAAGAAGAAGACATCCCTGGTCATAGCCCTCGGGAGGCAGGCCCCTCGAGTCGCGCCCATTCGAGGCGCCTCCTTCTATCGCATAGGAAGGCGCGGCGCCCTCCTTGAAACAGAGATTGGGGCTCTCTCTTGGAGGTCACCGACTTTGCTAAGATCGAGGGAGGCGCTCGGGCACCACTTGAGGCATGTTTCAAAGCGCGTTTCCTCGGGGAAGGAGCAAGGCAGGAGGGCCAAACCCTCGGGAGTTAAATCGGCAAGATCATTCGAGGGCTGCGGAGTCAAGAGTCATGAGTGGCAGCCGCCGCTTACCGCCGTAGCTCTCCATCCAGGCGAGGATGGTGGGCTGTTGCGTCTACATCAACATACCGGGGCTCAGCAAGGCCGCCTCCCGAGGCGCCTCTGGCCCTCATCGTGGGGCGCTGTGAAGGTCCACCCACGGCTATGTTCGCATGCCTTACGGCTTGCGAGCGTGGCTGCCAGCAGCCATCGCCTCATGAGGAGCATCTGGAGGCTCAAGTGGCTGGCGTTCCGCAGATCTGGCGGAGATGGAGATGGTCGCGAGGCTACCAGCGCCTCCGGAGCCTGCCGAGCTCTGGGCCTTGGGGCTCGTGAAGATCGGCTTTTCGTAGCACCGGCGTCCGCTACTTCAGCATCCTTCATCTCCAACATCACCGGTGGCGTCCTTGAGTTTCATTTTCAGGTGGGGCGCCCCTCGGCTGCATCATTCCCAGGCCAGCGTGGGTCCGTCCTGCGGCATGTATCCCCTGATTCATGTTTTTAGTTTACCTTATCGGGGGAGCCCCTCGGGCTGCATTATGCCCAAGCCACCCGGGCCAGACCCAGTGGCATGTATCCCTCTTGCGTTTATTCAGGTCGTACGTTTGACCCATCATGATCGTTATTTGATGCCTGTCACGGCACCCTCTTCCTTCATATCGGCCACTTGCACGTTAAAGGGGTACTGACATCGCGACTCATGGGCCCCTCTTGGCTCTCTAGCCCTCACCCTCAGGCCTTGTCCACGACATCAGCGACACAGCATACCGGTGACGGTGATCCGCTTGAGGGCGGGACGGGGCGTGGGCGTCGACATCTAACCAAATTTGCGGGAACACATTACAAGTAAGGCCCAGTGCGGCGCAACCCGCCTTGGTAGGGCCCGTGAGTCCCAGCGGCTCACGGGTGCCCAGATCCCCACCTCGCCAAGCCCTACCGTACCCGGCCACGTGTTAGGGTGGGGCTGCCTGCGCCAGGCTCCTCCGGAGAGCCCCTCCATGCCTGATGGAAGCACCATGCTCCTTGCTGGCTGGCGACACTGCCGAGGGCTGCTACGCCCGTCTGCTCTGAGCGCTATGCTCATGTTGGTGATAAACAAGCGAGGTGGCCCCGGCTGCATCAACCTCGGGGAGCCTAGAGCTCGGTGTCGGCCTCATTATGCGCCTCCCTCGGGAGTGCCACGTGAGGGCTGGGCACAGGGGCTACACAGGTCACGCCAGAGCCGCGCCACCCAGCCAGGCCCCTCGGGCCTGGTTTGTCCTGCGTCTCTCCCGGAGCCAAGGTCTGAGGCCGTTTGAGCGTCAAGGGGACTCACGAGCATCGCGACTCGAGAACCCTAAGCTGGTCATGTAGCCCCTCACCCCTTAGTTCCAAGAAGGCTAGCGGTTGAGGTATCTGTGGGCGGGCTGTCTTGGCGTAGAGCGGTAAATCTGTTCATGCATCTCACCTCCCTACTTGCATTACGTCGTCAAGGGGACTCTTGAGCATCGCGACTCAGGAGCCTAACTTGTCCGTAGCCCCTCACTCCTTGGTCCGTCCTGGTTTCGGTCGGGGAAAAGCGGACTGAGGTATCTGTGAGGCGGGCTCTGCCGGCGTAGAACACAAGCAAGTAGGAAGGAAAAGCATAAATCTCAAAAGAATTCAAAAGCAAATATTACAGTCCATAGAGTGTTTGACAGCGCCAAACACAAGTTTAAACGCCTCCACGAGGCAGGATGCATGTTGCAGGAACTAAATGCAAGATGGGAGCCACGAAGGGGTCACTTTATGGCGGTGCCATCGCTGGTGGCCGAACTGCTTTTGGCGACTTCGCCTTGTGGAGTCTCGGGATCGGCGGCCTTCGCCTTGGCTTAGTCTTTGAAAGCATGGAACTTCGCCCGATGAGAGCCTCCGCTCGACCCTTCGGACCTCGGCAGCGGCAATGGCAAGCTCGCCCGCTCACGAGCTCCGGCCAGGCTGTCAAGGTCAGCCCGAGGTCGCGAGAGTAGACATGGGTGAAGGCAGCGTCGTATGCGGAAAAAGGAACCGCGCCTCGGCCTCGGTAGGGGCCAAGGCGGCGACATCTTCAAGCGCGGACCAGGAAGGAAGCGATTTGGCGGGGCCGTCCTCGGCGCCCGGCCAGCGGCGTTGCGAGGCCGCTGTCGCCAGCGACTTGACAAGGTCGCGAGCCTTCACCTCGGCCATAAAAGCCACCAGATCCTCGGCGGACCTGCGCCTTGCCGTCAGCTCAATCCTCTTCGCCTCCAACGCTTGCTCCAGCGCACCCAGCGGCCATGGCGTTCATCAAGTTGGCATCCGGTCCTTGGCGGCAGCCTCGCGAGCCTTCATGTCTTCCTCCTTCTCACGGAGGACACACGGGCCTCCTTAGCAAAGCTGGTCGCGGAGCCTTGCAGCTCACTCTCGGCGCCTCGCGGCGACCCCGAACATCCGCAGCCTCACCCAAGGCAGCGTCGCGGCAACCTTGGCCTCAGGATGGCTTGCTTCTCCTCGTCGCGAGCAGCCGGCGGCCTGAACCAGCGCCGCTCAATTGAAGCATCAGGCGGACCAGTAGGAGGCCGGCTCGGCGCCCGGCCACCGAGGCGGGTGGCGCCACAGAGATCTCCTGCTGGCCGGTCGATTCAGCAGCAGCATGATCCGGGGACAGTGAGGCAGAGTCGGAGAGATGGCAGTTGGCGGAGTAGGAGGAAAACGACAGCGTAATCACAGCACCATGAGTTGGGACCTTGGCGCCCGGCAGCTGCTGCGATGGCGTCGAGCAAGACACCTCCCGGGGCCAGCTTGGGCCATGGGGGCTGAGCTTCGCTTGACTAGCCCGCCGAGCCTCTCGCGAGATGACCGGGAAGGAGAAGCCAGCGTCTTGCCGCCCCTTCTCCAGCGGATGGAGGTGCTGCCCGGGCGAAACCTCGAGGAGCCCCTTGACTTTTCGCCCGATACCAAGCCTAACCAAGAATATGGACATCAAGCCTCAACAACGAAGCAAGAAGCAAAGCGAGAATCAAGCACTTCTTGGTCGCCGCTCATGAGCTCAAGCAACCTCCGGCCGAACTTGAAGCCCGAGAGTGGCTGCTAGGATCAACCTCAGAGGCTCTCGGGAGGCGGGGGCGCATCTGCAGATCGCCTCGGGCCGGGAGCAGACCAGCGAGGAACCAGCCCGTCTTGTCCTTCTTGGGATTAGGGCGAGGCTCTCGCCACCTCGCTCGTCGCCATCCTCGTCGTCATCCGGCATGAGGCGGAGGCCTTGAGACTGTGCCCGAGGAGGCGCTCTCGACTCCTCGTCGGTCGCCTCGGAATCGGGCTCCTCTTCCGCTCCTCTTCTTCCTCATCTTCGCTGGAGTCGCCGGAGGATACGTTCACCGTCGCCAGGGCCGCCAGTCCTCGGGGAACCTCCGCAGCACAGGCCCGTCCCGTCAGCGGGCATGGAGTTCACCACCTGCTCCCAATCATCTCGAAGCAGAGTGCAGGAGCACTCTCCAGCCTCGCCAAGTCTCCCCCAACAAAGGATTGGAGGACCACGGCCAGATCTTCGTCGGCCAAGACTACGGGGCTCGGCCAGAAGCCTCCACGTGAGGCGAGTATTGCCGGCGGGGCCACCGGTGCTCGAGGAACTCCCTCGGGAAGCGATGCAGTCAGCCGCCCGTCGCCATGTTGCCCGGCCACAGGTCGCGTCCATCCTCTCGGCCTTGACTTGGCGGGGATCCACGAGCTCCGGGGAGACCAGCGATCAACAGACTTGGGCTGCCTGCGTGGGCAGGATCGGCGGAGTGGATCGCCCAGCATCCACCATAACCACTTGCTCCTGAAGCCTTCAATCCTCTTCTCGGGCTTGAGATGGCGTTGGAGCTGCCATCACATATGGCAAGCTGGCATGCTTGATAATGGGGCGCGAAACCGAAGGTAAAAATAATGGCGCAGCAAGGCCACCGAGGCTGCACCCGAGATGAGCCTCGCGGTAGTAAAGCGAATCGCGGAGAAGAACATAGTTGGGGTGGAGGTGAAGAGCTTGCAGGTTGTAATGGCGGAGGACGAAAAGAAGAACTTCGGAAAGGAGGCACCAGACCCGGTGACAATGGCGCTCACGAAGAAGCGGGTGAAGGTGCTCCCTTGGTCCTCGGGAAGAAGCGGAGCCAACCTTGAGCACCACCGCCCGTCGTTGCCTTGCGCCACCATCATCCGTGGCGTCCGAGTAAAGTTCTTCTCCGACATGTTAGGAGAATCCATGAGCGAGAACAAAGCTTCGGCGAGAGTGCAGCGGCGCCATGCCTTGCTAGGGTGCGGGTTGGAGTAGATCTGGGAGATTTGGGCAGGAAGGATAGGAAGCGAAAGGGGATGCAGGCAATGGCGGAGAAGGCAAGAAGGTAAATCCTAGGCAGGTTCCGCTCTCTTGTCAATTTGTGCGATTGCCAAGGCATCATGGGAAAGCAAGGGCGCCCATGTCAATCAACCACCTTGGCGCCCAAAGGCCTGTGAGCTGTGGGACCAGCGCCGCGCGCGCCGTTCTCTGCTAAGCCAAGTCGAGCGAGCGCCTTAGGCCGGGGCTCTGTGGGGTGGTGCAGGAGCAGGGGTACCAGACTTGCACACTGCGGCTGCTTGGCGTGGCTCAGGGGTGGCTGATGCTGGCCCATCTTCATCAACACAAGCTCAAGACCCTTGCGAGGCCAAGCCTCATGAGGCGGGCAACAGGAAGCTTCCTCGAGCGCGGCCTCGTCGGGCTGGCTCGCGAGGAGATGGAGAGATCAAGGCGGGGTACCTCACGAGGTGCCCATGGCGCCAAACCATGACGGCCAAAGGCGCCCGGTGGCGCCAGCCCAGCCGATGTCGTCATTTCCCCTTTCTGCAAAGGAGGCAAAAGCGTGAGCCCAGGCATCGGGGAAAATGCAACCATTTGATTGCAACAAGACCAAGACCAGCGAGCAGCGGGAAGGAGGTCATCGTGGAGCCCAAGCCCGGCGTCACCGTCGAGTCTTTGGCGGCCCGAGGACCGACTTTAGTCGGGATAAGTGTGCTAGATGTTCCCCTTCAAAATGGCCGATTATTGGCGCCCTTCCGCTCAATATTTGGGAAGAGGACCGGAGGCCTGCTCTATAAATGGGCTAGCCATCACCAAAGAGAAGGATCAATGCGGGGGATCGATCGATCGGCATCTAGAGAGAGAGAAGAGGCATTGAACTCCCCTAGCAGTTCATCGCACCAGCTCAAACGGCCCCTCATGAGGCTATTCTCCCTTTGTCTTATTCATCATTGCGCTTGAAGGCAATCCACCACACACACACTTGAGTAGGGTATTACACCACAATGGTGGCTTTGAACGATGTAAACCTCTTTCCCTTGTGTTGCCCTTTGTGTAGTTTAGATCCTTGCGAAGCGTAATGTAGGTAGGTTGGAGGTGCGATCTCGCGTGCACGAGTTGAACCTAGGGTCTGTAGGAACCCGAAATCCGACCTGCCTTCTTCTTCCTTCTTTGCCCATTCTTGCCCTCTCGAGCTCCGGCGCCCAAGCCCAAGTCCTCTCCGCTTTACTAAACATGTCGAGGAGCGGGGAGGCAAGTGGGTGGCTTCCACCGTCCGGTGGAGCACATAGAAAATCTTGAGGCGGCGGATGCTTGGCGTGGTATAAGCATAAGCCACCGGCTACGGGATCTGAGCAAGCCATTCCGACCCTAGGACCCCACAGAGAGTCGTGTTCGTGCCCTCCGTCAAGTGGACTGGGATTTCCCTCCATTCCTTCGTCCATGAGGGCTCATGTTCTACTATGGGCTGAATTTCCATGATCTAGCCCGAATTTCGTCCTCAACATCTCGGCGTTCATAAATGCGTTTGCGAAACTTTCCTCTGCGCATCGGCCTCACTTGCCTGTGGCTGCAAATCTTCTCATGAAGCGAAAGATTATCCATGGCGGCAAAGCAAGCCCAGTCTGAGAAGGGTCCATAGTGGGCAAGATGCCTAAAGTCACTGGCTGGGGCCCGGCTCCTTACGTGGAACCGTAAAAGGATGGCAATCGGGGTGGTTCTACATCACCGAGCCAGCGGGCGCCAATGGCGGCCCCAGTTCGTCTGGAATCCCTATGCGGCTCACCTCACAGGAAGAAAGGGCCTGTCTGGGATGATTCCATGGTAGCGGACTCAGACATGCATCAAAGCATGAAGGACAAAGAACATCAAGCTTGTCAATATGATCGAGTCATGCTCGTTGTTATCCTGCCCTTCCAAAGCGAAGTGATAAATCTGTGGGAGTTCGTCACGGAACACCGGAACACTCGGAAGCTC
>JAHIAM010004802.1:0-20806 GCA_021605205.1 Aegilops longissima
TCTAAGCCGTAAAGCATGGTGCACTAAACTATCAAGTAGTCATTATATCGAGCTTGTCAAGCGTTCATAATATGCGCATCTGCTCTGCAATAGTTACTCACCTAGCGGTGCATCAAGGACATAATACTTACGTGCGATAATGAGGTTAATCCTCGGATCACGGACCAAGTCCGCATCATTGCTACTAACATTTTTAACTTATTTTCTCTAGGAACATATCAAAATATAAGCGGGGAGCAACAACGCGAGCTATTGATCTACAACATAGATATGCTAATACTATCGAGGACTAAGTTCATTATAAATTAAAGTTCAATTAATCATATTACTTAGAACTCCCACTTAGATAGACATGCCTCTAATCATCTAAATGATCACGTGATCCATATCAACTAAACCATGTCCGATCATCACGTGAGATGGAGTAGTTTCAATGGTGAACATCACTATCTGATCATATCTACTATATGATTCACGCTCGACCTTTACATCTCGGTGTTCGAGGCCATATCTGCATATGCTAGGCTACGTCAAGTTTAACTTTGAGTATTCCACGTGAGCAACTATTTTGCACCGTTGTATTTGAACATAGAGCCTATCACCCGATCATCACGTGGTGTCTCGTACGAAGAACTTTCATAGCGGTGCATACTCAGGAGAACACTTATACCTTGAAATTTAGTGAGATCATCTTATAATGCTACGTCGATCTAAGGAAAATAAGATGCATAAAAGATAAACATCACATGCAATCAATCACTACAAAAAAAGACACATCCGTGGCATTTTGGGCGAAACGAAATTTTATTACATCATACATATGACACTTCTATAGCGATAATTGTGACAAAACCGGTATCATCCTAGATGTGGTGGGCTCCTACTTCTATGACAAAAATCATGACGAAAATGGGCTTTTTGTCCTAGGACGGAGCGCAGCTGCATGACATTCTTTGGGCCATCCATGGCGGAAAAACCGTGGTAGAAGCGAGGGAGGAAAATTTGGGGAGTTCTCGGTTACGGTGGGATGTCGGGGCGGCGATCGCGTTTCTCTCATACCGTCTGGGCGTGTGTGCGGCGTTAGCTCTAACTGAATCCGGCGAGCATTGGGCTCCTAAGCGAACCGGCGATTCCCTTGCAGGCTCGGCGTTCTTGAACCCGGCGATCGATCGATGATGTGCGAACCCGATCGGCGATTCGCCCATCTTGCTGCTAAGCGAAGTCGATCGATTGGAAAAACGATGGCGTTGCGGGAGGGGGATTGGATGAGCGATGGCGGTGGCGTTGCCTCGGATGAACAGGACCCGTGGTGTGGAGGGCTGGATGAGCGATGAGGCGGTGGAGGGTGCCGTGGAGGGTGGTTGAGCAGGACCCGTGGTGTGGAGGGTGGATGAGCGTGAGCGGTGGAGGGTGCCCGTGGAGGGTGGTTGAGCATGGCGGTGGAGTAGCGGCGGTGGAGGCTGGTTGAGCGGGCCGTGGAGGTGGAGGAGTCGGCGGTGGAGATGACGGTATCCGTGGAGTCCCGTTTTCGGCCCACCCCTCCCGGCGGACCCTGTTTGGGGTGGATCCGTTTTCCGTTTTGGATGCGCCACCCTCGATGAACAGGACCCCCATTTGGACCTTAGGAGGTCCGTTTTCCGTTTTTATGTGCCACACCCCTCCCGATCAAAGGACCCCGTTTCGACCTTGGAGGTCCGTTTCCTCCGTTTTCGATCCCCCCCTCGATCACGGGACCCGTTGGATGGGGTCTTTTCCTCCATTTTGCGTCGCGGGCCCGTTTCGCTGTTCCGTCCAAGCCCTCCGATGAACACGACCACGCATTGTTTGACCAGCGGTTGGCTCCCACGGTTCCGTTGCCTCCCGATGAACACGGCGCATTCGTTGTCTCCCCGAACAGGCGCATTCGTTGCCTCCCCATGAACCACGGCCGGCGTTGTTTCTCCGTTCCACCCACCATGTACCCGAGCCCTGGCCGTGCTATGTGTAGTAGGCATTGAGACCCGCCCGTATGTACACATGCATGGGGATTTTCTTTCTTGCACCGGCGGCTTTGCGTGTACTGCTTCGTCCTCTACCCGACCGTCCGTGCCTCTACTCGACCGTGCGGCCTCTACATTGAGCGTTTATATGCTTACCGTTCGCGACCAGAATGACAGCCTCGTGCGCCCGACCAGGTGGGTCGGTGGCGGGCACTTCCTTGCGTGCGGAGATGTGTGGGGGTCCCGGCATCGGGAATCGTTTTTTGCGGGCCCTTCCGCATGCGAAGATGTAGCTGGTGGGTCCAAGCGGTCGGGGAATCGTTTTTTGCCGGGGCCCCCTTGCGTGCGAAGATGTAGTGGTGGGTCCCAGTCGAGCTTTTTTTGCAAATCGGTGGCCCGTCGGTGGGTCCCGCTGTGGTGGAGGAATCAATTTTCGCGTAATAAGGAGGCACTTCCTTCTGCGGCCGTGGACCCGTATCCCCTCCCGTCGTCCACGTCCGGAAATCGTTCCTTGACCACGTTGACCATCTTTCCGGAGCACCACGGTGGGCGATGGCGAGGACTAGGAAGGGAGGACTTCGGGCGGGAAGGCGCATCGGTGGATGCACGCGAAGAATCGAGGTTCCTTGGTTCGGCTGCGGTGTGAGGCTGTTGTCCCTTGAGAATAACGGGGGTGTGGGTGAGTAGAGGATGGCACTGGCCAGGTGGGAGTAGTAGGTGGCGGTGAGGCCTCAGCGGCATCCTGACCCGACCACGGGAGGCGAGGAGCAGCGCCGACCGGCGCTGGTTTGGCTCTTGGAGCAAGAAGACGAGGTTGAAGAAGCACTCTGACCGTTGGATGAACATCATCTGATAATAGGAGCTAGAATCGTTCATATTGACTAAGTTGACAAAGCCCTCTGTCCCGTCAACTTGGTAGGCCCTAAGTCAGCCTCCCACTATCTTTGGGTTCCGGTGGCAAGGAGTATTCATTTTTGTGCGTAATAAGGCACTTCCTTGCGTGCGAATATAGCTGGTGGGTCCGACATGTCAGCAGAGGGCCGTTATTTTGCGAATCTGAGGCCCTTCGGTGGGTCCCAGATGTCAGGTGGAGGAATCATTATTTTGCGGCGTAATAAGGAGGCATTTCCTTGTGTGCGGCCGTGGACCTAGCTGTCGACCTCTCCAGCAGTCTACTTCCGATGGTGTCGTTTGTTGACCATATTGACCACGCGCGCAAGGCCCGGACAACAACGGCGGAGATGGGAAAGCATGGGAGTAGAGTCATGAGCGGAGAGGTGTCTGAGGTTAAGCTGGTTCTAGTGCGGTGTGGTTCGGCGATCGGTGGAGAAGAACGGGAGGTGTGGAGGGTGGAGGGATGGCACTGCCAGCGGTGGAGTGGCGCTTTATAGCGAAGCGTGCTAAGCGAGCTGCTAGCAGCGAGGCGGGAGGTGGTCCGGCTGGAGGAAGAAAGCGAAGATTGAAGATGGATGTCGGTGCGTTGGATGTAAATCAACGGCTAACATCGAAATCACTTGTTGACTAAATTGACAACGACTTGCGTTGGCTTCGACCTATTATCACATTTCAACCTCAAAAATGTGCGCGTATTCAACCCATTTTTCAGAATTCTGGTCTTTTTTTCTTGCGGTAGAATTTACAGTCAATTTGATATTTTTTGAATTACAACCATTAGCTGGGCTGGGTGAACAAATAATGTAGCGTCCATGACCAATTTATTTTATTTCATAAAAATTACAGGCCATTTGCACTTTCTCAAAATACCACGATTTTGCTTTGGGCTGATTCTAATTATAATGTTGGGTTGGGCCAGCAATGTTATCAAAAAATAAAAAGGGTTGAGCATTTTGTTATAAATATATTTAAATAATAAGTGATATTATTACATTTGTCCTTAAATCTTACCAAGCTTTTGTACACAATCACTATGATTTTAGTGCCAAAACAATCCAGGATTTTATTTGTTAATAAATTATTTTATAAGTTAATAAGATGTGGGATATTGTTTTCTTACATATGTAAGTATCATTAAATATATGATGCCAATAAAATAATATATAATAACATATAAAATAATTTAAATATATATAATATAGTTAGAAGGAAACATAAGTTGGACTGGCGTTCCTATTCTTATATAGAAAATAGAACAGACCTCTGCATTTTCTTCAAAAAAATATAAATTGGGCTGCCAAAAATAAAACCTCGGATGGGAGGTCCATAGGCGTCGATACATAATGACCCTAAGAGAAATACAAACAGGCCTATGGACCTCCCATCCGAGAAGCGTGGGCTCGCATGTTAAAAATGAAAGCCTAGGCAGGGCAGCCCAAAACCATGTCCAACACTTGCCAAAACTTAGTCCCTCGTTTTCTCTGTGTTTACACTCGACATTGTGTGGGCATTTATTGTGCATCATATGAAGATGTGCTATGCATGAATGTTGATCGCATGATGTTAAGCGGCTGGTAGTTCCATTTTGACCATGAATAAAACTTCCAACATGATGTTAACCCTGTTTGAAAAGGCCGTGTTAATATAAATGCTACGCCTCGAAAGTTGCGATTTCTTATCTGGCCCGAACTTGCGATTTCTTATCTGGCTCCGAAACTTGCAGTTTCTTCTCAGAAATCACATTATGCACTTTTATACTCCTATGAAACTACATTTTTTAAGTGCTAAAATATAGATCTCTAGAATTCATAAAATACTTCATATGCTCAATACTGCAAATCTGAAGTTCAAAAGACATTCATATTTGAAAGTACTCTCAAAATACACAACACAAAACACAATTCATAACTTTGAAAAAAGCTCCTCTGACAGTTCACAACCTGCCGACTATTGGGCTGGGGGCAACCCCTCCTATTCCTCGGCGTGACAGCCGCCCGTGAGGCGATGTGAGCAGCGAGGGAGGCGATGGCGAGGAAGCGTCGTCGACCATGCTTTTCTCCTCTTGCAGTTGGGTTGATCGATGAAGACTCCACCGGCTCGCTCTGGCGGACACCCTCACAAGCGGCACCACAGTAGATGCTCGATCCTTCAATCTCTGGTGGATGCTCCATGGGATCGATACTCCACCACCGCTCCCTCACAATCGGTTTGGTGAATCTGTTTGCTCCATGGCCCGAGGAGCAGCTCTATGTACTCGTGCGACTCCCTCAGGAGTATCGCCGCCTTTTCCTTCTGTTGCAGATATTGGATGTCACCGTCGCGCTAGTTGGTCCTTGTTGTCAAACCAAGGCTGTATCTCCAACATCCTAGTTAGCTTCACGGGGTGCCGTCTGCGATCCTCACGTGTCGGTTGTACTCCTCCATTGATCACTTCTCCACAGGCACCTTCACTGCGCGGTGGTTTTGAATGGAAGAGAGAGGAGCAGCTGGTTTTAGGATTAGAACAGGGAGAGGCGATGCTGGTTTTGAGATGGAGCAGGGAGAGGAGGCGGTGGTTTTAAATGGAAGAGGAGAGGCGGCTGCATTTAGATTGGAGCAGGAGAGGGCGGCGGTGGTTTAAGAGAAGAAAGCGGAAGAAGCGGCGCTGGTCTTGGAAGTATTTTTTGTTGTTTTCGTATTTTAGGTCGAAGTTTGACCACGTCTGTATTTGACAAGCAAAATGTGAATGCATGTCACCAAAAATTGTATCGTTTGGTTATATCTGAATGAACTTTCAAATTATATTATTTTTGCAGCGTATAACATATATTTTATGTCACGAAAATCATGGTCAATTATGACCCAGAATAAAAGGAGACTAGTTAATGTGGGTGCTTTCTTAATTGAAGGTAAATTTATTTTGATTTTGATCCGATCCTGCCTTGCACCTCTCGTCCAATCCTAAATCACTGCATGCGCTCCTCTCCCTCTTGCCATTGCAAAACCACCTCCTCTCCTCTCCATCATCTCCATTCCAAAACCACCAGTCCGCCTCTCCCTCTTGATCTTCTCCATCTGAAACCACCTCCTCTCCTCTCCATCATCTCCATTCCAAAACCATCTAGCCTCTCCTTCTTCTCTATTGAAGACCAGCGTCTCTCCTCCCATCTTCCAAAGCTAGCAGGGACCACTCGAGAAGGACATCTATGGAAGGATCGCAGCGAATCGAGGCAGGATCGCCCGGCGCGACCGAGCAAAGTTAGCGAGTTGAAGGAGATCCTTAGTTGGTTTGACAATGAGTGGGAGATTTCGAGGGACAGTGCGTGCCATGTGGCAATGTATCGCGAAAGGCGAGACAATGGCGATGTACATGTACTCCTCGGCGGCAGTCATCGCATGATCCTCTGAGTTCATCAGTATCTCCTACAGGCGATGAAGCGAGACAGATTCGCCGAAGCGACGATCGGCGGAGGTGGTGGGCGTACAGGTGAAGTCGAGCACCTGAGGATAATGAATCGATCGAGTATGGTGTTTCGTTCATGAGGGTGCGAGCCAGCCGAACCCACGGAGTATTCGTTCTCTCAGCTAAGAGGAGGCGGATGGCGTGGCGTCAGCTTCCCGCCGTTCTCCATGGTTCCCTCGGCCTTCGCCTCGTTTCTTGGGCGGTAGGGTTTAAGGTAAGCTTGCACTAACCTAATCTTCCACCTGCTCATGCTTACAATCAGTGTGACAGCTAATGACAATCATGCTTACAATCAGTCTCCAAGTACTCGCCAATCACCATAAAATAGCTCTGGACCTTTGGGTCAAAGTTGTGACACGATGTACAAATAAAGAAAAATAGATTGGTGCTTCTTTAGGAAAAAGTACTCCCTAGAAAACTGCCAATATAAGCTACTAGTATTTGGTTAGATGATTTGCTGCAGAAAGATCCGTCCACAGGCCACACATCCCTGGTGGTGGTGGATTCCAATCGTGCATGCAGCATGGTTGGTGTCGTAATTTTACTTGGCACCCTACTTTCTGCATATATGCGGTTCCATACGTACATTTGTGCAGTCCACCAAAATGCAGCTAAATAACCCTGTTTGCCTGAGATAATGAAAAAGCGTGATTACATTATAGTGCACTAGTTGATGAAACACACAAAATAAATGAAGAAAATATTGCGATAGTATCATAGTATGCCATCTTCGAGGCGAGATGGGCCTGCGCCTCATCTGATGCGCCTCATCTTGGACATCGTCCCAAGTCTCCCAGATACACCTTCGCGTGATGAACATCGGTTACAGCGGTAGTACAAGGGCCTTGAGACATTCAAATCTCTATTTTTGTACATATCAACTAAAATTAAGCACCCGGTTTGCGAGGCAGCAAACATTAACAATGGGACTAGTTGATGAAACATACATTAACAAAGAAGCACTTTCTTTATCTACATTGGAAATGAAATGATAGAGATGACAATCGCTCTATTTTAAGCTATTATTACTTCATTTATAAGTGACACTAGTTGAGCGGTGGCAAGCGAGGTGTGCCGTCGTCGAGGATGGAGGCAGGGGTGCTTAGGGGGATCTTGGCTGGCTCTTTCGGTCACCAACATGGATGATTCAATTCATGGGACCTTTTGGTGCAGTTCACCTAAAATGAAGCAATGTCCCGTGAGCTAGCTTCTTCTTCAATTTTTTAAGAAAGGGCTCCAGCCCGGTTCCATTCCATCGGAAAATGAAACCCAGAGCTTCTTCTTCATTAGTTCAATAAAATTGAGCAACATCAAGGTTGGTTGTGAAGCTCTGGAATGCTCAACTATAATTTGGATATCATTTGTGCAGTTCAACTAAGATCGGCGTGAAATGTATATCTCTGTTTGCACAAAAAGGTGGAAAGGAGGGTGACTAACAAGTGATGAAACATGCATAAAATGAAAAGAAGCATGTTCCTTATCGAATGGCAATCCTACAGGACGATAGCAATTTCTAAAGCAAGGCATTGCTAGATATTAGTGTGGGCATTAGGATTAACTATGACAATCGTTAAATCGACATTACTTTGGGCATGGGAGAGTAGGCGGACTAGGACATTGCATTTCTTGAAAAGAACCAACTTATCTTAATGGGAAATTTTAGCGGGACATGTAAAGAAGTGCCATTGATTCATATTCTTGGGGCATTACATTGAAAACAACATTGGTTTAACGTGTCCTTACTTTTAACGGTCTTGCTACATTTTACCGGTGGCATTACATAAGAGTGGCTCGGGGCAACAAACATCGACAGGATATCTGGGTTGGTCCCATTTTTGTTCGGTATAGCCACCTTATCTTGTGTGGGCTAGCAAATCTAGTCTGGACTTACTCTTGACTTGTCCCCAGTCCCACTTTCTTTCCTTTTTCAACCAATAGATCGGGTTTATATTGAGTTTGTCTGTTTCCCTTTATTTCCCTATTAGACCTAGAGACCGGTTGGATAGCAGGTCTCCTACTTTTCTCCCCATTATTTCCTCTTTCGACCAAGTCCTAGATTTAGGTAACAAATCCTCCCCCCCACCCCTTTCTTCCTTGTTTGAACCAAGTAGTACTAGATTGAGTGCATGAACTAGTTTTACCTCTTAAGCTAAAAAATTAGGTGGTTTGAACAGCCGTCGATCCTATCTGAGGGGCACGAGAAATAGTAAAAGATACAAATGCAGGCGTCGGGCTCGGGAAATGAAACAAGGCGGTTTGAAGGAAGTTATACGATGGTGGCGAGATGTCGCTAGGTGGGCGGAGGAGGCGGATCTGCCCACACTATGGTAGCGAGGAAGAAGGGGTAGAGCCCTCCCTGCATGCTTGTGGGAACGGCAAAGCGAGGCTGATCGGGATCGCCCGCAGTGGGTAGGCGATCGCCGAGGGCGACCGCGTGAGCGTTGCCCTTCTCACCTTCCCGGCGGAGAGGATCCGGCTGGATCGTGACCCGGTGAGAGAGAGTGTGGCCACGCTGTGTGTTTAGATCGGAGAGGCGAGGCAGGTGGGAAAGAGCAACACTAGCAAGCAAGCGCGGGGCTCCTGCCTATATAGTGGAGTAGTACTAGTTTTCTTTTTGTCTACGAGGGCGACCTCGTCAATGGTTCGAGAAGTCTTCATGCACGTGGCCGGGGCGCAATTGTCGTCATTTTGATCGAAGGCGGGATTATAACATATAACATGAAAAAATGCCACATGACAAGAAATCATAACCTCCTTGCCCAAGGAACAACATGAATCGACGGACAAACTAGGCGAGGAACAAGCTCAAATTAAAGATAAACTTCGTAGAAAAGGGTTCTCGATAGATGTCTAATTAACATAGCGCTTGACCTAGATGGCAGCAGTAGTCCTGTTAGGCATGTGCCCCAATGACTAGCCCAACTCGGTTGTTGCTGTTTAACCCTCGTGATCCGAAACACATGACACCTAATTTTGCGAGATGACAAGAAACCTTTTTAGATTTCTCACCACAACTACAGCCATGTACAACACTTGCCGCGATATGTAACGATAGCCAATCCATGCGTGTCTCTGGAGCGGTCACATGCATGGATGAATTGATCTTCCGTGTCTTGCGAGGGATCGTCCGAGCACCAACGTGGTACAACACTTCTCTAGTACTATCGCTCGTCTCCCTCTTCTATTAAGTCACCCGACTTGGGGGCGAGGAGTGTGCCTATTGGGTTCTCAATTGCCGTCCCACATGTGTGTGCAAGCCAATATGGCAGCGTTCCATTTGGAAACAGCGTGCGGACCGACCGACCGTGGGGTGCACCTGACGCAGGGACGTCTTATACTCCGTACATGTGTACGCCGTTTTCTAGGCGCTTTGCTCCATGGCGGGGTGCAATCCATGGATACAAAATTAGTATCTGTATACTATTTAAAAAGTCGGGGGCTTTTCTACCAGGGTGAGGCAGTTCCGCCTGTCGGTTCGACGAGACTTCGAGAAAGCAGGGGTAGGCTTTGCAAGCGTGGGCTGTGTGATTTGACAGGAGTTCTGCTAGAGGTGGGGCCCGTGATTTGACTTGCCATTATCATTTTAAGCTGGCCTTCTGACCGTGAGTCTCCCAATTCTGACCACCTCCATCAGGTGCCTCTCCCAATGCTCCACCATGTAGTAGAGGCTGGCTCTTGCATGAGCCCACTTCTCCACTTTTTGCCTCTCTTTCCTCCACATGCAAAAAATGCCATGTAAAGGCACTATTGTACTTACTTCTCTCAGGTGCTTAAGCTTGCCACATAGGCATAAAGTCGATGTGGAAGTTAATCAGAAGAGAGAGACTAGTTTGGTGACCCAAGGAAGAAATGGTGCTAGCGCGTGTACCTAGGTGAAAAGACAATTTTGAGTCTATAGCTAATTAAATGAAGCAAACTTAGCAACACCATTTCATTGGAAGAGGTCACTCCTTGGCAAATGCAATAAATACTAGTACTCCTGTCCCATAATATAAACGTTTTGGCACTACACTAGTGTCAAAAACATTCTTATTATGGAACGGAAAAACAAAGAAAGAAGATAGAGGTAAAAAATACACTTATAGCCAACCTTGTTGTAGTATGAGTGACTAAGTGATGACTATGTATGACATGCCAACATCGGATAGCCCTAGCACCGTGTTAAATCTCCAAAAGGCGCGACAACGGCGGCGATGCGTGGTAAGGCGACCATGATCGACTGATGGCAGCCCTTGGATCTGAATCAAGCGATGCATGCTAAGTTGCTGAAAATTTGCAGAATAACCCTCCGGGATAGGATATTCACCCATAGGTCTAGAATCCGCCATGCAACCGTTCGATCTCAGATCCAAGGGCTCTCGGATCAAGACACTACCCTGCCGTTCCTGCGGCTGGCGTTCGCTCCTACCGTCCCCCGTCCTTCAATACTCGGTGGTTCGCTCCTAGTCGTCCGTCCATTCACATTCTACAGTTCCACTAATCCTAACCCTCCTCCCAAATCCATGGCGTCCCAAATCTCCACGATCGGGTGAGTACAAGGTTAGAACCATCACCGCGATGAGTTGGCGTCATCTACACCCGTTCTTCATGACGGTGAAAGGATGCCTTTCTTGCTTGAGAGGCATGTTAGAAGACTCGGATGATGAGTGGGTGCTGGGCTAGATGTTGAGTACACCACAGTCCTGGGATGAAGAAGGATCTAAGGGCGAAGAGAGGAAGAAGCCCGCGTGATCAGGTTGCGTGCATGACTTATGCTTGGTCTACCACATATGCCATGCCGGCGTTGAGTGCCGGATTTTAAGGACTTCCTCGAGACAACCTAGTCAAATTCGTTCTTTGTAGACTTTGGTAACGACAAAGAAGTCATTGTCGGATAGGCCCGTTGTAGGCAACACCTTGACCTCCGGAAGAATCGGTGGTGTCCTCTCGTCGACCTTCAATGATGACCTGGCGGAGCCATGGTTCATCCTTCATCGATAGCGAGAAACCTCCATACCGTTTATCGTCATGCATGGCAGCCGAATGTACTAGATATAGACCACATCCACTATGCTGCAATGGATGGCTACCTTTGCTTCAATATCTACAAGGGTTGGATGAAGAGCAACACCAAGTATGCGGTTCAAGCAAAAGTATCGGCCAAGAGGAAGAGGACAGGGCGAAGTGGGGCGTGGGCGAGGACTCGAGTAAGGTGGTGATGTCGTTGCTCATGGTGGTTCTAATGCGGTGTCTACGGAATAGTTGCAAAGTTTAATTTCAGGTGTCTTAATTTAATTTGAGGGGTGTGTTGTCTTTGAGCCCCAATGGAACTATGTTATGTTTCTTCTGTTACTTTAACTCTTGATATGTACATACTAGTATTTCTTACATTTCATCTTTTAGTTGGTTAGTACTCCACTCGTTTCTTCACATTATATCTTACAATATATGGCCAACATCATAGCCACCAGCTTAGTTGTCAAAAATTTCGGGTGCTTAGTTTTGTCAAAAATTCGGGATGTTAGGGTGCTTGGATCCAAGGGCTTATTTTGATGCGACTAAAATAGTCTCTTTAAGGCTAAAGTTCCAAGCACCCGACTAAGAGGGGCTAAAACTAGTCTTGAGACTAAATATTTTTTGTCGGGTACCCTACTAAATATGGATTAGTCCTCTCTCTACTCATTTCTCCTCTCCTTTAACAGTGATTCGGATTGGAGGGTTTGGAGGACAATAAATGCTCATTAACTTGACTTTAGCCTTTTGTATTTGGATCCAAGCATGGGTGAGGCTAGCATGTTTTAGTCCCTACTTTTAGTCATGGGACTAAGCTATCAACACCCTCTTAGTTTTATTTGAGGGTGGGTTGTCTTGGACACCATTATTGTGACTAGCCTTTTAATAGTACTATATGCATAATTTGGCGGGGCTCTCTCTATGTACCACCTTTTTTAATTTCAAGTTTTGCTCCATGGTGCAATCCATCGATACTCTTCTTTACAAAAGTATACATTTTTAAAAGGCTAGAGGCGGGGCAGTCTAGCTTGGTGGTTTCACGAGGCGAGGGCCTTTGTGATTTGTGACTCATTACTCTTTGGAAGCGGGGCCTTGTGATTTGCTGCTTTCGTATAAATGCCGTGACCTGATCGAGGAGGAGCAAGAAGTCGGTATACTCAAGTTTTCCACTAAGTAATCTCGACGAAGAACCTGGCTACGACAGCGTGCCATATGGCGATAAAAATGATCTAATTTGCTAGTCATCTCATTGTTAGCATTGTTCTATTCATTCCCTAAAAACCATTGTTCTATTCATGCCTGCATAAAGATGACATGTCTTGGAAACACCGAAGCAAAAGATGAAACACGGGAGCAAAAGAAGAAGGAAGATTATCACCCCAAATGATCTAATTAGCGGATCGTAACGCCTTCCTCCGACCTCCATCTCCTTGCGTCTCCTCCGCATCTTCTTCATTTTGTCCATGATCGGGATTTCTCTGAGCCTTCATCATCTTTCCACGGCCACATTCGTTACCTTGCGTGGCGGGTGCTCGATCGAACTTCGAACTCCTCCTTCATTCCATGGCGAGGGCTTGCAACATCTTCATCGAGAACTACTATTCTCATGCAGCTTCTTCCACGGCGTTCTTCTCCTTCACAGGTCGATCTCATGGCGAGCTTCGCCTTGTCCTCCGAAGTGGGATTTCACGGTCGCCTTCTTCTCCGGGCAATGCTCTTCTTCGCAACATCACCAACGGCGTTCAACTCCCCTGCTGATTGAGCTAAGTGGGCATGTCGTGGGCTCTCCTTGACAACTCCATCAAGCCTTGGATGAACTCCTTACCTTATTGAGGTGCTTATTGAGCTGATGGGCATGCCGGTCGAGGATAAGACTCCAGGCTCCTTGGCTCGGCATGTTAGCCTCACGGCTAGAGGCGCTCCAGGGCCATCGCTTGCCCGTGAGAGATCTTCGAGGTTCTGCATGGCGGGAGCCCTCTTTTTCCAGCCTTGGTTGCCGCTCCTTATTACAGTAGTTCTCGACCTAGAGCTCTGCTCACCGGCCATAACAGCGCGAAGAAGAAGAAGACTTATGAGGAGGAAAGGTAGAGTAATTTTTGGTTAGGTAGTTCCCTTTTATAACCTAAGTACTAGCACTAGTACTAATACCGCATAGTGGGAACACGTTCAGGTTTGTGCGTACTAGTAGGTGTGAGAGGCTTTGAATGTGATGGGAACAAGGTAAAGATTAATTGATGGTTTTGGTTTGAGGCCGAAGCGGCTCGATGAGTTTAGCGGAACATAAATTTCAAGTACTACCTTTCAAATCGTAAATATTATATTCTTGTCAAAAATTGGCACAAAATCGAAGGAGACCAATGGAAGTACTACTAGCAACCCATGATTTAACTACTCGCATCATGGATGGAGTAATAATGTCTTTCTTCCGCCCTCCGTCCCTCAATTTCATGCCTGTATTAATTGACCATCAATGAAGTGAGCGACTTTACCGTCAAATTATCACAGGGGTGGATCTTGGTACATCGTCCACCCGTGTACCCGGCGTGCGTGCGAGGAATGAGTGGTGCTGCATGCGTGCACATCTTAATTCGTGCATGTATCGCCGAGTATGGCTCGGGAGGGCAGTACATTCTTGGAACCAGCGGCACATCCTGTTCAATCCCGCAAGGAATGCGACAATGCCTCCACATGTGCCATTGGCTTCATGAACTTAAGAGAACACTTGTGCGTGCCATTGGTATTCTAATTTCGTGTTTTCCATTCTCGAAGTACTAGTAAGGTACCGTGCATTGCGCATCAGATTTACAAACAAATTATGAATAAATACCACACTATAGCATGTAAGCTCGAGTCATATATGCTGATGTAGCCCTTCGTTTAATTCTTATAGTTCATCTCATTCAAAATCAATTAGTTTTTATAAAAAATTAAAGCAGGAATAGGAAAAACATGGGATTATAGTGGAATGTCGTCTTGAATCCTATAGGATTATGCGAGTGTTTGATTGTGCATAGAAAAAGCATAGAATTCTTTCAAAGAGGTTTGAGTGGATGGGATGTTTCCTATGAAATCTAGTGCAAATGAATCATATGGAAAAATTCCTATGGTTTACAATCCTCTGAATCAAACAACCAAGATAGGAAAAATTCCTAATGATTAGAATCCTCCAAAATTCCTTTGAGAATCCTTTGAATCAAAGAAGCCTTTAATCTATTTTATGATTCATGGAATTTGTGTTGTAAAGCATAAAGTAAAAACAAATAATGGCAATTCAACTAGAAAAAAAGTTTGGGCAGTTATGATCGGAAGATTCTAGAACAAAGAGAACCCTTGTTGTTTTGAGGTTTGTGCATTATGCTTAAGTTCAACCATGGAGTGCTAGATTGTACATGTGGCAAAATCCGGTGGGGGCTAGAAGATGGTGCGAGGGGAGTGGAGGAGACTATGAAGGAATGCACAAGTGTGAGATCGATATTTAGAGAGAGGGGAACATGTCTTTTTGTTGCCTTGGGAGCCATGAAAAATAAATGAGCTAGGGGCCAAGCATTGCTAATCCTTCGAGGAGGTCAATTCATGAACTTAAACCATTTTTAGCAGCAATTGTCTAATGATCACATTCATATTAGCCTCGATATATAGTGATGTTAGGGGCAGGGCCCTTACCCTTTGTCTTACCCATTGTGCTGCAGCGTCTGAGAGATGAAGCGGAAGGCATGGATGATGGCAGGGGACGTTGGATATATAATTAATGTGGGTGTAATAGCTATATATTAATCCTATATAGAGAGGTATAGATTGATCGATGTGGATGTGGGAAGAGGGGTTGAGACCTCCTTTGGATATATCGATTGATCGGTTTGTGTGAAAAACTATGAAAGACCTAGCTAGCATACACACATACATAGAGGAAAATCGATGGTTCTTGCATGCAGCATGAGAGATAAAGAATACCGATGATGATGGAGAGGGGATGTGTGTGGGTGTGTGCCTTCATGGGAGACCGACCTGAAGAAAAAGATTGCATGCGTCACGATGGATAATGCCATTTGGTAGTGTGTGTGCATGCATGCGAGAGAAAGTTAATTGGTACAATTATAAAGAAGACTCTTTGTGTGGGTGTAAAAAGAATAGGTGAGGTCATAATCAATGTAAAGTTGAATTCAAATATTTGAATAAGAGATCCTGATGTTTGAAACCCATGCATGCAATGAATATATTGGAGATCTGGCGGTGTGGTTTGAAAGCGAGCATGTTGTAATGTATACACATTGAACAAGGTCGGAGACCGATTTGAATTTGAGATACCTATGGCAGGACATCATTTGCCCATGTCGCATCCGTGCATGGACACACTATTCTAATTGGAGATGATGGTGGCTTTTCATCACATATATCTATATCTATATATATATATATATATTATATTATATATTTTTTATATTGTGTCTTGAGTAAATTTAACTTTTAAAGATGAGTGCGTTGGATGAGGTGAATCCGATGATCCAAAGATAGGGAATTTGAGCACCTATTGGCCATTGGATATCATCTAGATTCCACCAGATTTCGCCACATGTATAATCTAGAAGACTCCATGGTTGAACTTAAGCATAATGCACAAACATCAAAACCTAAACGCTTCTTATTTGTTCTAGAATCTTCCGTATCAGAATTGCCCAAATGTTTTTCTACATGATTTGCCATTATTTGTTTTTACTTTATGTCTTACAATGCACAATTCCATGAATCTTAAAATAGATTAGCTTTCTTATAAAACTAGATGATTTTGAATGAAATGAACTATAAAAATTAAACAAACATCTACATCATGCATATATGACTCAAAGCTTGCATGCTATAATGTGGTATTTATTCATAATTTGGTTGCCAAATCTCATGCGATGCAATGCCGTGTACCTTACTCTAGTCTAAATGGTGTTTGTGTGTGTGTTTATAGTGTTGAGGTGCAAATTGTCTTTTTTGGGTACCGTTAAGCTTGTTCTTCGAAATTTCAAGCGGCGCCTTGTTATGCGAAAATTGAAGCTAAGCGTCTCTGTCTATTGTTGAAACAGCGCCTGTTCAACCCAGCGCCTTAGCCGAAATATTTAAGATATATCTTTGTCTAGTTGTGCTCCGACAACTCCCTCCATCTCAACCAGCGCCTTGCTATTCCGAAATTACAGCAGCAAAACTCCCACCTCCATTGAAATCCCGACCTTGAAATGCCGTGGTACCCCAGAACCGAAAGAACCGCCTCAAATCGGTGGGGTTGCTTCCGTAACTTACCCACATTTCAGACAAGCGCGTCTCTAAGCCATGGTTCCCCCACTGCCATCCCATCCGCCCACCCATTAGTACACCAGGCGCGAAAACCAGACGAAACCCCACCTGCTCGTCCGCTACCCGGTAGGAGCCCCTCTTCCCCAACAGCGTCGTACAGCACTCGGCGTCCCTCATCCACCGTGCGGATGAGGATCCGTCGTCGATCTCATCGTCCGGTTTAGCCACCCGTCCTCCACCTCCAAGGAGCTGCCCGATGTTCCCCTCGTCTTTCACGCCACCTCCATTCCCACACGCCGTCTTCACTGCACCACGGAAGAGCATCATCATCACCGTTTCCTCGGATGAAGCTGCGGCCCTAATCAGCGCCACCAAGAGGTTGTACACTAATCGCGCATTTTCTTCTTGATTCGATCTCACGGTGCTTTGTCGGCGCTTCGGTCCCGAGCCGACCAGGCGTAGCTCCATCCGGCGGCGTCGCGCCACTTCCTCCATGGCGTCGCTCCTCGGCGGGGCGTCCACATCGATAGGAGCTCTGCTGCTTTAGCTCTCGCTTCGCTTGCTGCTCTGCTCTTGCTCTCGGTCCCTTGCTGTCTGCTCTTGCTATTGCTCTTGCTCGCTTGCTGCTCTCGCTCTTGCTCTTGCTTGCGATGCTGCTCGATTGCTTCACTTGATCGTGAATCGACTTTTGGGTCGATCGATTTTAGGGGTGGGGGCTCTTGGGGTGAAGGAAGAACCAGCCTGGCGGGAGAGGGCTCCATGGAGAGGTACCCACTATCTATCTTAGGGTTCGAGGATGGGGTGGTGGTCACGGCGGTGGCGGGCGTTAGCGGCGGTGGCGTGGGGATCGATGGAGAAAAAGCTTCGGCCTGGGGGCCTAGAGGGATGGCAGGCGGGCGGACCGGACGGTGGGGAGTGTTTTGAGCGGCGATCGCCTGGCATGGCGGAGGGCTGCTATTTGGCGGTGGTGGTGGCGGCTCGGGGTGGAGGTTGAAGATGAACCATGAGCCCTTGATTTCGTATCCAACGGCTGCAAAATCGGTGACGAGAGATGAAAAAATCGATCGACCGTGTAACCTCACCTTGCTAGTGGTTCGAGTTTAACGGAAAATTCAGTTTGACAGCAAAATTCAGTTTGACGATTAAGTTCGATTTGACGATTAAGTTCAGTTTGAGCAGTTTAAGTTCAGAGATGGCGGCTGATATATTTTACATCTAGCACTTTGTGGTTATGTATTTTCGTCATGTATTGGAGATGCTATTAGAATTACATTCAGGTTAACGTTGTTCATTGTCTCTCTTGTCCCGCTTCAGCCTCGGCGTCGTACAACTCACAGGAGCTGCTCCAACAATGAAACCCTCCATCACAGCGGAGTAGTACCTCGGGCTCCATCCCCAGACGCCTAAGATCTTCTTCCCCTCCTTCGACAGCCAAGTCAGCGAGCATCCTCACCGAACCCAATCACGCTAAGATCGACATGGCTTCGCCAAAGAGGTTGTACACTTGTTGCATCTCTTTTTACTCTACATGTTATATATATTGTCCCTTGAGCACTTTCGTAGTAACAGGAAATGTGATTATTTTATCCTACTATATGACAAGCGGTGAGGTGTCGGGCAACTTAGCTATCCGTGATGGACTCTCTTGAGCAGCCATCATTATTTATCTCTGAGCGTTTGAGCTGTGCATTTGTCGATGGGCACGGAGTTGAGCTAGTATGGCGTGGCACTGGTCCAAAGTAATAGAAGTAGCACAAAAACATTTTTTAGTGTAGGATTTTCCTTGCTCAAGCCTGCCTACTAGAATCGCTGATGCTTGAAAGGAAAAGTGAATAAAAACATAGAATTGGAAAGTTTCCTATGGTACTACTTTTCATGAATTTGGTGCAAAGGAATGGAGCAAAGGAAAAGCGTAGGATTTGTTCCTTTAGTGTCTCCTTGAAAGAAAAACCGTAGGAATTCTAATTTCCACTTCTCCTCCTTTTCATATTCCTATTCATCAAGCACAAGACTAAGAGATAGTAGCATAATAGCATTATAACCGTACATTTTCTTGTGGTTTGACTTAATCTCACCATGCTTTTTGCATCCTGTGATCTTCCAATTGTTGTGAATCAAACACCCAGTTGGCAGAAATCATGTGTTTTTAAATTCTCTGTTTTGCATGCATTCCTATCCTATTCTTGTCTATTTCCTATCCTGCATTGTTAGAATCCTCAAATTCAAACAAGCCCTTACTCAATTACTACATTACAGATATGTGTCAAAAACCTTGTGTGGTTTGTCCTGCTCTGCTGATGTGTGTTCCACCCAGCTCAGCTGCTCCAACGACGGAAGGGTTCACCATGAGGATCCGCTCTCGAGCTGTCTTTCGCCGCCTCGAGATCTTCTTCCCGCTGCAGCATCACGACAACTGCATTACCATCATCAAGCTGAGCGGATGACCTTGAGGACTACGGGTCCGATAAGAGGTCGCACTCTTCGTGTCGCTTATGTTATGCGTTAAGCAATATGATGACATGCTACATTATCGTCGTGTTCACCTATTAGACTCGAAGTCAGGTCAAACTAATCTGAAACTTGAGTTTTTAAATGGTTGTGGGGTACATATTGGGGCAGCAATCGATACTATATGTCTACTATCTGGTTAATCTCCGGTGTCTACTATGAGTTTCATGTTGGGTGCAAACAAACATTAAAGGAGCCATTATCTGTATTTTTAACTAAAGCTATTATCTCTGCTATCATTGGTTTTGAGTCTATCCATAGTTTGCTACCATCACTCTGGATTTGTGCATGCACTCCTTACATAATCTCACTATGTTTTATTCCTATGCATGCGAGTTATTGTACACAATGGAACTGATCATGTAGAGCAAAAGAGCGAGCCTTGCGTGGCAATAAAATTTCATGCGAGCGTTGTTCCATGGTGGGGCAAAGGCAGCCCCCTCCACCCATTTGGATCGTAATCAAGAGGAAGATAAGCGTTACGGGGGATTAGGAAGGAAGACCACTCCTATTTACCCCATGAGGTCTTCGCTCTAACTTGGCATCTTGATGTTGGTAATATCATGCATATGGTGCCTGCATTGCTTCTTGTATACATTAAAGATGTCATCTGCTTAGTTTAGACATGCTTTGTGTCAATGCCATCTGTTTAGTTTCTTTATCATATATGTGAATCATGCAATGCCATCTTGTCTAGCCAGGCATCATATGTGAATTTTGCAATGCCACCCTAGTTAGCAGATCATCTTATATGTGAATTATATCATGCCATCATTTTTTATTACGTGTTAAATTTGTCAACAATTTTAGTACATTCAATTACTCTTCACTGCATCAGCCATTCACACGGTCATGGAAAAATCTGGAGTGGAAACAAGGTCTTGAGCGAGACAATGCTATCTGAAGCGCATGTCTTGCTGGTTACCAATAGCTCCTCGGAGGAGGATTAGAGACGAGATGACCGATCATATCCCCGAGGTGCATGCCCTAACTTGGCGGGGTTATGTTGCTCATATCGTGTGTATGGTATCTTGCATTGCTATGTCATTTGCTTAGTTTAGACATGCTTTGTGTGAATGCCACCTGTTTAGTGTCTAATTACCATATATGTGAATTATGCAATGCCATCTTGTTGCAAGACATTATATATGTGAATTATGCAATGTTATCTTGTTGCAAGGCATTATGTATGTGAATTATGCAATGCCATGCTGTTTAGGCAAGCGTCATATATGTGAATTATATCATGCCGTCCTTTTTTGTATTTCTCATTGCTTTTTATCGACAATGTTTGTATATTCAATGCTCTTCCTGTGCATCAGCCATTTGAATTGGTGATGGAGAAATCTGGAGTGAAAACAAGGTCTTGAGCAGACAATGCTACTGCTGAAGCAGATATCTTGCTGATTCTGAGATAGCTCTTGAGAGGAGGATTGAGGCGGATGACCAGTCCTATTATCCCCACAGGTGTATGCTCAAACTTGGCGAGGTTATATTACTCATATAATGCATATGTTGTATTGCAATGCTTAGTTTTTACATCATATACACAATATTGAATGCCATCTCCTTAGTTGACACATCATATATCGATTGCCCTCTGCTCACTTCCTTAGTATATAAATCATATATTTGAATTATGTCATGCCATGATGTTTACATAGACAGCATGTATCTGAATTATGGCATGCCAACCCATTTCTAAAGACATAAT
>JAHIAM010004803.1:0-47143 GCA_021605205.1 Aegilops longissima
AAAACAAAAGTCTTCACACTTCATGTTCCTCAATTAAATACCAAGTCTTCAAGGTCACCAATTTCTTCACTTTCAAAGTCTTGAGAAAGTCTTGAGAATATCAAAGTCTTGATCGAAGAACTTCATTTTAGAGTCGACTTTCTCTGTAAATATCAAACTCCTCATAGACTTATAGACACATGTACACTCACAAGCGCATTAGTTCCTTAACATATAAGTCTTCAATCCACCAAAATCACTAAGGGCACTAGATGCCTTACAATCTCCCCTTTTGGTGATTGATGACAACATAGGTTAAGTTTTCAGCGAGGATAAACATATGAAGTGTAAATCTGATAATGAGGAATTAGATTGCAAGATATAGAAGAACTCCCCCGAAGATGTGCATAGTGAGAATTTGCTTTTGAGGCAATGCACATTTGAAGAGTTGAATCATGGAATCTCCCCTATATCTTGTAATTCATACCGCATTTGACATATAATATGAAGAATTTGAAATGCATGATGAAATATGGTGCTTGATGTTATTCAGCATCGTGCGATAACATTAAGGAACAAGCATGCAAAATAACGCATCAAAAGTATCGGAGCTCAAATAGATTTGCTATGAAGATTTTCAAGGAGCTCAAGAGAATCGAGCATAGTGCAAGAGCATAATGCATCAAAAGTATCAAAGCACCATCGGGTTTAAGATTACAACTCGATCAATAAAAGTTTAGGAAGAGCGAGTTGTAACTTAACAAGAATAAATTACTATATATAGGCAATAAACTAGACCGGCTTGAAGACTAACTCAAATTTCTCCCCTTTGTCATGAATGACCAAAAGGATCGGCGAGGACTAACGCTCTGAAGAATTTCAAGTTGAAGAAGGGCGCTTGGCGTTATTAGGGTCGGTTGTTGTAGTAGGACCTCCAGCGGTGTCGTCAAGTCTTCATTTTCATCGGTGTCGCGCGATGAAGAATAGGAGCTGGCCACCAAGGAAGGAACTTTGACCTTCTTGTATTTCTTGGAGGTGCAGACCGGTCAAATTCTTCCTTGAGTCCCATTGCGTCGGTTCTTACACTTGTAGACATGTGAAAGAACAGCCGAGTGCGTTTGAAGGTTTCATGGAGGTAGTGGTGGTTTTCTTCAATGCATTGTGTGTTGAGGTCATGTTGTGAAGAATTAGACAAAGCGGGCTTGACCCATTTATGATTCTGATCAACCTTGATGAAGGCGAGGGTAACTCACGATCAGTCATCACCACAGGTGCGATAGCTTGAGGACTTTGCTTGGTAGAGGTATTTGGCGGAGTCATGTGTGGCGAGTCATCATTGGTGGAGTAGGATGCTGCTTTGCAAAACTGTCCATCAATGGGCGAATGCCTTCATCTATCAGCGAGTGTCCTTGCCCTTGTCATCAGCTAAGGTAAATGTCCGTTTGAGGACTTCAATCGGGGCAAGTAGCTGCGGTGGTTGAGTATCAGCTTTGTAATTGGTGAAGACCTTGTCTGATGAATCTCATTATCCAAAGCGCATAAGGCTTCAGCTCAAATGGTGACATAGCAATGTTTGCAGAGTCCTCATGAAGAAATCATGGAAGTTGGCCAGGAGCGCCATGGATGATGTTGAAAAGCATATTCTTCATGATGCCAGCGACTTCTTCATCATTAAGTCGTGGCCTTTGATAGGACTCATTGTCTTCGTCAGAATCCGATAGGCGATCCTGAGGCACATACAATAATTCCTTGACGAGAATTGTTGGAAATATGCCCTAGAGGCAATAATAAATTAGTTATTATTATATTTCCTTGTTCATGATAATCGTTTATTATTCATGCTATAATTGTATTGACGGAAACAGCAATACATGTGTGAATACATAGACTACTGTCGTCCTAGTAAGCCTCTAGTAGACTAGCTCGTTGGTCAACAGATAGTCATGGTTTCTGACTATGGACATCGGATGTCATTGACAAGCGGGATCACGTCATTAGGAGAATGGCGTGATGGACAAGACAATCCTAAGCCTAGCACAAAGATCGTGTAGTTAGTATGCTAAAGCTTTTCTAATGTCAAGTATCTCTTCCTTAGACCATGAGATCGTGCAATTCCGGATACCGTAGGAGTGCTTTGGGTGTATCAAGCGTCCTGGCGTGGCTGGGTGACTATAAAGGTGCACTGGTATCTCCGAAAGTGACCATTGGGTTGACGGATCGAGGCTGGGATTTGTCACTCCGTGTAAGCGGAGAGGTATCTCTGGGCCCACTCGGTAGGACATCATCATAATGTGCACAATGTGACCAAGGGGTTGATCACGGGATGATGTGTTCGGGCGAGTAAAGAGACTTGCGGTAGCGAGATTGAACAAGGTATCGGTATACCGCGATCGAATCTCGGGCAAGTACAATACCGCTAGACAAAGGGAATTGTATACGGGATCGATTGAGTCCTTGACATCGTGGTTCATCCGATGAGATCATCGTGGAACATGTAGGAGCCAACATGGGTATCCAGATCCGCTGTTGGTTATTGACGGGAGAAACGTCTCGGTCATATGCATGATTCCCGAACCGTAGAGTCTACACATAAGGTTCGATGGCGCTAGGGTTATAAAGGAAGTTTGTATGTGGTTGCGAATGTTGTTGGTCCGGATGAGATCCGGACGTCGCGAGGAGTTCGGAATGGTCGGAGGTAAAGATTTATATATGGAAAGTTGTTGTTGGGTTAGGAAAAGTTGGGTTTTTCGGTATTATCTGGGAAGCTTCGGAAGGTTCGGAGGATTCGGAGGGTCGGAGGTCAGTGTTCCACGTCCAATACAGTAGCATGGGCTGTGGGGCGCCCTAGCCATAATGGGCCAAGGAACCAGCCCCCAAGGCCCATGCGCATGGAAGGAAACCCTAAGGAGGGCCTCCACTTGACTTGGAGGCCTCCTCCCCTCTTGGCCGCCCCTAGTCCCATCTGGGGCTGGCGCACCCTTGGGGTGGGAAACCCTAAAGGGGCAGCCCCCTTTCCCCTATATATACTTGAGGTTTTGGGCTGCCCGGACACACGAGAACCTCTCCCTCTTGGTGCAGCCTGCCTCTCCTCCTCCTCCTCTCCCTTGGTGCTTGGCGAAGCCCTGCTTGGGATGCCACGCTCCTCCATCACCACCATGCCGTTGTGCTGCTGCTGGATGGAGTCTTCCTCAACCTCTCCTCTCTCCTTGCTGGATCAAGGCGTGGGAGGCGTCACCGGGCTGTCGTGTGTTGAATGCGGAGGTGCCGTCCGTTCGGCACTTGATCATCGGTGATCTGAATCACGGCAGATGCGACTCCATCAACCCCGTTCACTTGAGCAGCTTCCGCTTAGCGATCTACAAGGGTATGTAGATGCACTCTCTTCCCTCGTTGCTAGTTTCTCCATAGATAGATCTTGGTGACACGTGGGAAAATTTTGAATTTCTGCTCGTTCCCCAGATGATGGTATCGAGCTAGGTCTATTCGTAGATTCTTTGCGAGTAGAACACAAAGTAGTTGTGGGCGTTGATGATGTTCAATATGCTTACCGTTACTAGTCCAATCTTGTTTGACGGTATTGTGGGATGAAGCGGCCGGACCGACCTTACGTACTCTTCGTGAGGCAGGTTCCACCGGTGACATGCACTTGGTGCATAAGGTGGCTAGCGGGTGCAGTCTCTCCACTTTAGTCGGAGCGGATTCGATGAAAAGGTCCTTATGAAGGGTAAATAGCAATTGGCATATCACGTTGTGGTTTTGCGTGGGTAAGCGTTCTTGCTAGAAACCCATAGCAGCCACGTAAAACATGCAACAACAATTAGAGGGCGTCTAACTTGTTTTTGCGAGGGTATGCTATGTGATGTGATATGGCCAAGAAGAATGTGATGAATGATATGTGATGTATGAGATTGATCATGTTCTTGTAATAGGATTCACGACTTGCATGTCGATGAGTATGACAACGGCAGAAGCCATAGGAGTTGTCTTTATTTATTGTATGACCTGCGTGTCATTGAACAACGCCATGTAATTACTTTACTTTATTGCTAACGGTAGCCATAGTAGTAGAAGTAATAGTTGGCGAGACAACTTCATGAAGACACGATGATGGAGATCATGATGATGGAGATCATGGTGTCATGCGGTGACAATGATGATCATGGAGCCCGAAGATGGAGATCAAAAGGAGCAATATGATATTGGCCATATCATGTCACTACTATATAATTGCATGTGATGTTTATTATGTTTATGCATCTTGTTTACTTAGAGCAGCGGTAGTAAATAAGATGATCCCTTACAAATTTCAAGAAGTGTTCTCCCCATTGTGCACCGTTGCTACAGTTAAGTAAACTTCTAAGCACCACGTGATGATCGGGTGTGATGGATTCTTACGTTCACATACAGCGGGTGTAAGACAGATTTACACAGCAAAAACACTTGGGGTTAACCAGCGAGCCTAGCATGTGCGGACATGGCCTCGGAACATGGAGACCGAAAGGTCGAGCATGAGTCGTATAGTGAATCGATCAACATGAAGATGTTCACCGATGATGACTAGTCCGTCTCACGTGATGATCGGACACGGCCTGAATTGACTCGGATCATGTAATCACTTAGATGACGGAGGATGTCTATCTGAGTGGGAGTTCATAAGATGAACTTAATTATCTTGAACATAGTCTAAAGATCTTTGCAAATTATGTCGTGAGCTGGCGCTTTAGTTCCCTTGTTTAGATATGTTCCTAGAAAATATAGTTGAAAGTTGAAAGTAGCAATTATGCGGACAGTGAAAGCTTATGTCCTTAATGCACGCTCGGTGTGCTAAACCCCAAGCGTCGTGCATGGATGTTGCGAACATCGGACATACTGCGTCTTGATAACTACGTGATAGTTCAGTTAAGCGGTTTAGAGTTGAGGCATGAAAGATGTTTTTGAAGCGTCGCGGAACATATGAGATGTTTGAGGGCTGAAATTGGGATTTCAGGCTCGTGCCTTACGTCAAGAGGTATGAGACCTCCGGCGATTTTCTTAGCCTACAAACTAAGGAGAAAAGCTCAATCGTTGAGCTTGTGCTCAGATGTCTGAGTGCAACAATCACTTGAATCGAGTGGGAGTTGATCTTCGGATGAGATAGTGATGTTTCTCCAAAGTCATTGCCACCAAGCTGCTAGAGCTTCGTGATGAACTATAACATATCGAGGGATAGATATGATGATCCTTGAGGTATTAGCGTTGTTTGACATCACGAAAGTAGAAATCAGAAGGAGCATCAATTGTTGATGGTTGGTGAAACCACTAGTTTCAAGAAGGGCAAAGGGCAATAAGGGCACTTCATGAAACAACAAATCAGTTCTGCTCGGTGAAGAAACCCAAGGTTGAACCCAAACCGAGACTAAGTGCTTACGTAACAAGGGAACAACCAACTTTGGGCGGAATTACCCTAGATACTTGGTAGATAAGAAGGCGGGCAAGGTCGATAGAAGTATATTTGATATACATTATGTTAATGTGTACTTTACTAGTACTCCTAGTAGCACCAGGGTATTAGATACGGTTCGGTTGCTAAATGTTAGTAACTTCGAAATAAAAGCTACGGAATAAAGGAGACTAGCTAAAGGTGAGCTGACGATATGTGTTGGAATTGTTTCCAAGGTTGATATGATCAAACATCATGCGCTCCCTCTACCATCAAGATTAGTATTAAACCAGAATAATTATCATTTGGTGTTTGCGTTGAGCATAGACATGATTGGATTATGTCTATCATAATCTGATTATTCATTTAAGGAGAATAATGGTTACTCTGTTTATTTGAATGATACCCTCAATGGTCTTGCACCTAAATAAATGGTTTATTGAATCTCGATCGTAGTGATACACATTTTCGTGCCAAAAGTATAAGATAGTAATGATAGTACCACTTACTTGTGGCACTGCCATGTAAGTCATATTGTGTGTGTGCATGAAGAAACTCCATGCGGATGGATCGTTTGGACTCACTTGATTTTGAATCACTTGAGATATGCAAATCATACCACATGAGCAAGATAGTGAAAAGCCTCGGTTTGATAAGATGGAACAAGATAGCAACTTGTTGAAGTGACACATTTTGATGTGTGCAGTCAATGAGTCTTGAGGCATCGATGAATATCGTTATGTTCTTACTTCACGGATGATTGAGTAGATATTGAGTATATTTACTTGATGAAACACAAGTCTGAATTATTGAATGGTTCAAGTAATTTGAGAGTGAAGTTTAAGATCTTCGTGACAAGAGGATAGAATATCTATGATATGATCATAGAGATGAATATCTGAGTTCTGATTTTGGCACCTAATTAAGACATTGTGCAAATTGTTTCACAATTAATACCGCTGGAACACCATAGTGTGATGGTGTGTCCGAACATCATAGTTGCACTCTATTGGATATAGTGCGTACCATGATGTCTCTTATCAAATTACCACTATCGTTCATGGGTTAGGCATTAGAGACAACCGCACTCACTTTAATGGGGCACCACGTAATTCCGTTGAGGCGACACCGTTTGGAGAAACCTAAGTTGTCGTTTCTTGAAAGTTTGGGGCTCGGCGGCTTATGTGAAAAAGTTTCAGGTTGATAAGCTCGAACCAAGCGGATAAAATGCATCTTCATAGGACACCCAAAACAGTTGGGTATACCTCCTAATTCAGATCCGAAAGCAATAGGGATTGTTTCTTGAATCGGGTCCTTTCTCGAGGAAAAGTTTGTCTCGAAAAGTTGAGTGGGAGGATGGTGGAGACTTGATGAGGTTATTGAACCGTCACTTCAACTAGTGTGTAGCAGGCGCGGGAAGTTGTTCTGTGGCACCTACACCAATTGAAATAGTAGCTTATGATAGTGATCATGAAGTTTGGATCAAGTCACTACCGAACCTCGTAGGGTGACAAGGATGCGTACTACTTGGTGATCGCAATCCTGTCTTGAAGGTCATGTTGCTGAACAACAATGAACCTCGAGCTATGGAGAAGCGATGGTGGGCCCAAATTCCGACAAATGGTTAGAAACCATAAAATCCGAGATAGGATCCATGTATCGAGAACAAAGCATGGACTTTGGTGGACTTGCCGATGGCGGCAAGCCATTGAGATGAATGGATCTTTAAGAAGAAGGCGGACGTGGGCGGTAATATCACCGTCTATGAAGCTCGACTTGTGGCGAAGAGTTTTCACAAGTTCAAGAAGTTGACTACGATGAGATTTTCTCATTCGTAGCGATGTAAATCCGTCGGAATCATGTTAGCGTTAGCTGCATTTATGAAATCTGGCAGATGGATGTCAAAAGCGAGTTTCCTTACCGGTTTCGTAAGGAAAGGTTGTATGTGATACAATCAGAAAGTCTTGTCGATCCTAAGGATGCTAAAAGGTATGCTAGCTCAGCGATCCTTCTAAGGACTGGAGTAAGCATCTCGGAGTTGGAATATGCACTTTGATAGGATGATCAAAGATTTTGGGTTTATACAAAGTTTATGAGAAACTTGTATTTCCAAAAGAAGTGAGTGGGAGCACTATAAATTTCGGATGAGTATATGTTGTTGACATATTGATGATCGAAATGATGTAGAATTTCTAGAAAGCATATAGGGTAGTTTGAAAGTGTTTTAAATGGAAAACCTGGATTAGGCTACTTGAACAATAAGCATCAAGATCTATAAGATAGATCAAAATGTTTAATAATACTTTCAAATGAGCACATACCTTGACATAATCTTGAAAGTGTTCAAGATGGATCGATCAAAGAAGGAGTTCTTGCCTGAGTTGTAAGGTATGAAGTTAAGAGTTAAAGCTCGACCACGGCGGAAGAGAGAGAGAAAGGGCGAAGGTCGTCCCTATGCTTGAGGCGTAGGCTCTACAATATGCTATGTTGTGTACCGCAGGAAGTGTGCCTTGCCATGAGTCGATCAAAGGGTACAAGAATGATCCAGGAATTGGGATCATTGGACAGCGGATCAAAATTGTCCTTGGAGTAAATAAGGAAGTGTTTCTCGATTATGGAGGTGATAATGAGTTGGCGTAAAGGGTTACGTCGATGCAAGCTTTAACACCTATCCGGTGACTCTGAGAAGCAAACCGGATCGTATAGTGGAGCAACCATTTGGAATAGCTCCAAGTGGGCGTGAAATCAGCATTTACAATATGACATAGAAAATTACGAAGTACACGGATCTGAAAGGTTCGGACCGTTGACTAAAACCTCTCTCACAAGCAAAACATGATCAAACCCCGAACTCATTGAGACTTAATCACATGGTGATGTGAACTAGTTTAAGACACTAGTAAACTCTTTGGATGTTGGTCACATGGCGATGTGACCTATCGATGTTAATCACATGGCGATGTGAACTAGATTATTGACTCTAGTGCAAGTGGGAGACTGTTGGAAATATGCCCTAGAGGCAATAATAAATTAGTTATTATTATATTTCCTTGTTCATGATAATCGTTTATTATTCATGCTATAATTGTATTGACGGAAACAGCAATACATGTGTGAATACATAGACTACAATCGTCCCTAGTAAGCCTCTAGTAGACTAGCTCGTTGGTCAGCAGATAGTCATGGTTTCTGACTATGGACATCGGATGTCATTGACAGCGGGATCACGTCATTAGGAGAATGGCGTGATGGACAAGACAATCCTAAGCCTAGCACAAAGATCGTGTAGTTAGGTATGCTAAAGCTTTTCTAATGTCAAGTATCTCTTCCTTAGACCATGAGATCGTGCAATTCCGGATACCGTAGGAGTGCTTTGGGTGTATCAAGCGTCCTGGCGTAGCTGGGTGACTATAAAGGTGCACTACAGGTATCTCGAAAGTGACCATTGGGTTGACACGGATCGAGGCTGGGATTTGTCACTCCGTGTAAGCGGAGAGGTATCTCTGGGCCCCCTCGGTAGGACATCATCATAATGTGCACAATGTGACCAAGGGGTTGATCACGGGATGATGTGTTACGGGCGAGTAAAGAGACTTGCGGATGCGAGATTGAACAAGGTATCGGTATACTGGCGATCGAATCTCGGGCAAGTACAATACCGCTAGACAAAGGGAATTGTATCACGGGATCGATTGAGTCCTTGACATCGTGGTTCATCCGATGAGATCATCGTGGAACATGTAGAAGAGCCAACATGGGTATCCAGATCCGCTGTTGGTTATTGACGGGAAACGTCTCGGTCATATCGCATGATTCCCGAACCGTAGGGTCTACACATAAGGTTCGATGGCGCTAGGGTTATAAAGGAAGTTTGTATGTGGTTACGAATGTTGTTGAGTCCGGATGAGATCCGGACGTCGCGAGGAGTTCGGAATGGTCGGAGGTAAGATTTATATATGGAAAGTTGTTGTTGGGTTAGGAAAAAGTTGGGTTTTTCGGTATTGTCAGGAAGCTTCGGAAGGTTCGGAGGATTCGGAGGGTCGGAGGTCGAAGTGTTCCACCACGTCAATACAGTAGCATGGGCTGTGAGGGGCGCCCTAGCCATAATGGGCCAAGGAACCAGCCCCCAAGGCCCATCTTGCATGAGAAGGGAAACCCTAAGGGGAGGGCCTCCACTTGACTTGGGAGGCCTCCTCCCCTCTTAGCCGCCCCTAGTCCCATCTAGGGCTGGCCGCACCCTTGGGGTGGGAAACCCTAAAGGCGCAGCCCCTTTCCCCTATATATACTTGAGGTTTTGGGCTGCCCGGACACACGAGAACCTCTCCCTCTTGGTGCAGCCCTGCCTCTCCTCCTCCTCCTCTCCCTTGGTGCTTGGCGAAGCCTGCGGGATGCCACGCTCCTCCATCACCACCATGCCGTTGTGCTGCTGCTGGATGGAGTCTTCCTCAACCTCTCCCTCTCTCCTTGCTGGATCAAGGCGTGGGAGGCGTCACCGGGCTGTGTCGTGTGTTGAGCAGCGGAGGTGCCGTCCGTTCGACACTTGATCATCGGTGATCTGAATCACGGCAGTGCGACTCCATCAACCCCGTTCACTTGAGCAGCTTCCGCTTAGCGATCTACAAGGGTATGTAGATGCACTCTCTTCCCCTCGTTGCTAGTTTCTCCATAGATAGATCTTGGTGACACGTGGGAAAATTTTGAATTTCTGCTCGTTCCCCAACAGGAATTTGGTTCTTGGGGCCTGCCTTGGCTTCAAAGGCTTCATCGGCACTTGCATATAGTGATTTGAAAGTTCTGGTTCGTTGTAGATACTTGAGCACCATCAAGTGGAGGACTGAGTGGTAGAGCGAAGCAATTCAATTGCTGGTGCCTTGTAGTAGTATTTTCGGACATCGATTATAATACCCATGAGTTCACGTCTTGGCGTCTCCGTGATGTGCACGTGCATAGAATTGAAGAATTAGTTCTTCATTCCGATCCACGAGATATCGGTGCAGAAATTGAAGTCACGCATCGTGAAGAACAACGAGGACTGGCTCAAAGCTGGAGAGACTCCATGTCCACATGAGGAATATGAGCATGATCGAAGACTTTATCTTTGTTGAAAAGCGAGGAATAGAAGTTGGCTTGGTGGTAGTCCGAAACACCTCTTCCTAATCTGAGCAGAATCATATGGATTATAGTCGATGAAGAATCGTGCTCGGCAAAGAAATCATCAGCCTTGAACTTTTGTTTGCTTGAGCGGATTCTTTTGCTTAAGCGAGAGGGTGTCGATGAGTTGCATCACCACCTCGGGAATCGCAAGTTCAGGTTCTTGGTGAGAATTTCTTGTTCCTCGGCGAGTGCGATCGAGGATCAGCGTGAGCGGAGTTCATCGGCACTAGTGGCTGGAATTTCTTCATGCCTGAGCAAGTGGGTTGAGTTTCTTGAGTCCATTTGGACTGTTTGTGCGAGGGGTGAGGAATCTGTTGGAGCGGGGTGAAGAGAGGAGTATTGGGATGAAGACTTTCCCAAAGTCATCATTCATCACCGGTGTGGTGCACCTATATCCACATCTTCATCTTCAATTTCCTCAACACCAGCCTCTTGACTGTGGCTGAAGCATAGGTGAGGAAATGGCTGGGGTTGAAGGATTGCGTCCACTTCAATTTCTTCATCAATCTGCTCTGTGAAGCGGCAGAATGATGTTCTTCATCGAGATCTGATTGGGATCTCATAGTCTTCTCCAAAGGAACAAGGTCCTTTGATGGCATGGAGAAATCAGAACAACATCAATTGGATTTTGAATGAGCTGGTCATTGGCTTCATTTTCTTAGCGGCGAAGAATGTGACACGGTGATGCCTTCCTTTTCTTCACAGCAGCTCGTTACGCAGCCTTGGTTTCTTCACCTCGAGGCGGATGGAAGAGTTGGAGTTGGAGTTGGTGCAGGAGGAGCTGAGGAGTGCGGTTGAATTTCTTGGTATGGCGATGCAGTTGCCTGTCTTATTCGATTTCTTGAGCGCACCACTAGTGGATGCCACGGCAATTTCTTCGGTGGCTGGAATGGGATCATCAGCCTGGAACTAGCATTTTCATCAGCAGCCTGAGCGTCATCGGTGGTCTGGCATGTTCTTCGATCTGCTGGTGAGGCTTGACTGAGGAATTTCATGTTCTTGTTGGGGCAGCAACATTTGTGAATTCTTCGTCAGTTAGCGAATCGACCTTGGCTCCTTGCCAATCAGCATAATAGGAATCGAAGTTTTTCTGAGGTCTTGAATTTCAGTATGGACCTTGAGAAGCTCCTCGGTGTCATTTTGACAACGTTTTCTTGAGGAACTTCTCCTTTACGTATTGAGCCTTTTGATTTCTCTTGCCTTTTCAAACTTCCATTTCTCTTCAGCGATGAAATGGGTCAACATATGACTTTGTCGAGGGGTCGAGATGAAAGTCGAGGCATAGGGTATTGGGATCCTTGTGCGAGAGATCAATATAATCGAGGACTTTCTTGGATCAACAGCGATGCTTTAAATGTACCTTTGGCTCTAGCGTCCCTTTCTTGGCGGTCTCGATGATTTCCGCAAGTTCATCATCGAAGCTTCATCATTAGAAGGCACATGGAATGCAACCTGTTTCTTTGGACTTGGCGAGGACCTCGTCCATTTGTTGCTTTGGTCTTGGTGAGTCGGGCGGATGATGAAATTGGTGCTCTTGAGAATGTCTTTGAAACTCAAGAGGCAATTGAGAAACCAGCAGTCCTTTGACATGTAGCGGATGCACGAGGCGAGGATTTTGGCGGAGATGTTGAGGACTTTGGTGGAGCTGTAGCAGTGTGAGAATTTGCCTTGAGGCTCTTGAGAACTTGGTCGTGTGGCGTGATGGTGAAGCACTTGGCTTATGAGCAGGCTTCTTTGGCATGGATTTCCTCGGTTTGACCGAGGCCTCGATGCTTGATAGCGATGGCAGAATCCTCATTGAATTTCTTCTTGCCTCTTTGGCTTGTCTTGCCAATTTAGCTTGGCGCTTAGCCCATTCTTGAGAAAGTCCTCACCACGTTTGATGCTTGTGGGATCAGCTACTTGGCAGTGCCAATGGAGCTCTTGGGCATGGAGGATTGAGGCGAATTTCTTCATGTACTTTGGAGTCACATATCTGTTTCCCTCCATTCCTTGCCCATCTCCGTTCAATCTTACGAATCGCACCTTGCGCTGATTTTGTTTTCTTCATCGGTGTGCAATAGTCAGCATAAATTTCCTCGGGGATTTCAAGCATGATCATAACCTCAGGTTTCTTTCCTCCTTTCGTGGCTTCTTACCGTCGCCATATTCTTGATTGAGAATTTGAACAATTGAGTTTTCTGAAGAAGTATGCAGTTTTCTTCGAGCAGCGCAAATGAGTTAAGTTGATGAGAACCTAGTGATTCAGCGGCGGACATATGTACTGTGAGCAGAGTATAGTTGCGAGGAATTTGGAGAGGTCATATCGTTCTCGGAAGGTTTTCAAAAGAACAAATTTTGAGGATTTTGACGGATGAGCCTTGAAGAATTTCACTAAGCGTTCTTTGTCTTAGGTTCGAGTTATACAGATCGAGGATCCACACAATTGAGGAATCTTGAAGAAAATCATTGCTTAGAAAGCGAATCAAGAGCATATTTTGTTTGAGGTGTTTATATGTGTGAAGATTTGAAGAATAAACACCTTTGAAGATTTTCAGGAAGGTTTGAGAATCAAGCGAGTAATAAAAGTAACTTTTAATTACGAAGTGAAGAACACGACGAACTACGAAGAACAGTTGGGAAGTTCATCGATTCAGATCTTCACGCCCTAACTTGGCGGAGGAAGATAGCTATGGCGGCGGAGTGAGGATTTCAGCGGTCGGTAGCGAATCGTCGACTGACGAGGCGAAGCGATGAAGCTCTTCCTCACCGGCTGACGATGGAATAGCGGCGGCGCTAGGGTTTGAGAGCTCGGCGGAGAGAGAGATCGGCGGAGTAAAAAGTGAGGAAGGGAGAGGGTATTTATAGACATGGTGAAAAGCGGTTCGCCGAAGATTTAGAACGAGCGTGCCTGACCATTCTCCTTCTCACGACATGTGTCATCCACGTCTTGTGTAGTGGAGATCGTGTCTGTTGTGGGTGAGTAAAATAATGCATCGTGGGATGCGGAGCAGTTTAATGGCAAAACCGAAAGTTTGGATAAGATCAGTTTTAAAGTTTAGTTCGCAATTTCTTCAACTATCAAGGACACAATGAAGATTTTGAGCGAGTTTCAAAATAGAACGCACATGAAGAATTTGTGAGTAGATTGGGTTGAGTATAGCATAGAGGGGAAGGTCGATCACATTCACTTAGCGAAAAAAAGCGACTTGAAGAAATAGCCATAAGTGAATGTTGTAGAGGACATAAACCCATATATATATATATATATATATATATATATATATATATATATATATATATATAGCCAATGAAAAAAAGCAGCGGAAGCAGTGAAGATTTTGCAAAGTTGAAGAATTTGAAGAATTTCAAAACTGAAAAAAAACTCAAATTGAAGATTTTCAACTTTGGTGGTGGCGTGACCCATCGTATAAGAATGATGATTTCAGACACAGCGTACAATTGTCGTAGGGTTACGAGAATCAAATTCTTCATTAATTTCTTCACACTAAGAGTGTTATTCTTCATTGATTGAAGAAAGCGTTTCTTCATGTGTTGCACATCTAAGTCATCAATTTTGCATAAGTGTCGGGATGTGTGTCCTTTTCAAAGAACGTTCGAAGATTCTAAGATATTTAGCTCACACGCAACTTGCTAAATCTCTTCTCATCCAAGGGCTTAGTGAAGATATCAGCTAGCTGTTCTTGATCTTCACATGCTTTCGATGGAGATGTCACCCTTCAACACATGATCACGAAGAAAATGATGGCGAATCTGAATGTGCTTTGTCTTGAGTCTTTGGCTGGGTTGTGAGCAATCTTGATGGCACTCTCATTGTCACGATGAGAGGCACATTCTTCACGTTGATGCCGTAGTCCTTGAGAGTTTGCTTCATCCACAGCAATTGAGCACAACACGAGCGGTAGCAATGTATTCAGCTTCGCGATGAAGCGGTGATCATGATTCTGTTTCTTGAGGACCAACGGACCAAAGATCGTCAGAAATGACAAGTAACAGATGTTGACTTGCGGTCCACGATCACCAGCATAGTCAGTCAGAATATCAATGAGATCAAAAGTAGAGCCCTTGGGGTACCATAATCCTAGTGTTGGTGTGTGAGCTAGATATCGAAGAATATGCTTCTGACCTTATGGTGTGATTCCTTGGTGTAGCTTGAAATCGGGCACACATGCAAACACTAAGCATTATATCTGGCCTAGATGCACATAAGTATAATAAAGAACCAATCATGGGCGGTATACCTTGTGATCGAAGTCAATACCATTTTCATCGATTGCATAGATGGCCATTTGTGGGCATAGGAATTTTAGCGCCTTTGCAATCTTGCATGCGAATTTCTTGAGGACATCTTTGAGGTATTTCTCTGAGATATGAATATGCCATTGTGTTGTTGAATTTGAAACCTAAGAAGAATTTCAACTCTCCCATCATAGACATTTGATATTCTTCACTCATCATATAGGCAAATTCATCACTATAACGTTGGTCGATACAGCCAAAGATAATATCATCAACATATATTTGGCACATAAATAGTTCACTATCATAAGATTTAGTAAAGAGAGTAGGTCGAGTGAACCGGTGTGAAGCCATTCTTCACGAAGAATTCCTTCAATGTATCATACCACGCCTTGGGGGCTTGCTTGAGACCATAGAGGCCTTATTGAGTCTGAAGACTTTGTCGAGATTCTTTGGATCTTCAAAACACTGGGGTTGAGCAACATATACTTCTTCCTCAAGCTTACCATTGAGGAATGCACTTTTCACATCCATTTGATATAAAGTGATATTTTGATGGTTAGCATAAGCGAGTAATATCTGAATAGACTCAAGTCTAGCGACAGTGCAAAAGTTTCATCGAAATCAATTCCTTCAACTTTGTGTGTAGCCTTGAGCTACTAGTCGTGCCTTATTCCTCACCACAAGACCATTTCATCTTGCTTGTTGCGGTAGATCCACTTTGTGCCAATGATATTATGCTTGCGAGGATCTGGACGTTTGACGGTTCCGGACATTGTTGAGCTCGAACTGATGTAATTCTTCTTGCATAGCCTGAATCCCTCCGGCTCGAAATGCTTCATCTACCTTAGTGGGCTCTGTGATAGATACAAAAGCATAGTGCCCACAAAGTTAGATAAATGTGAAGCTTTTGGCGTGTGAGAGGACTGGCGCTTTAATGTCATCGATGATCTTCTCCACTTGCACTTCTTTTGCAGCGAGGATGAGCTGGTTGTCGTCGAGAATTTGATCATTTTCCTCGGCACCATTGTCTTGACATTATCTTGGTGCATCATTTCGGCGTTCTTGGCGTCTGAGAATGAATTCTTGACAGTTTCTTCAATTGGAATGACATCCTCGGTTGCCTTGAACTTGATAGAATCCTCGGTGCTGGTTCATCTAACACGGAAGGTAGGTGCTCTCTTTGCGAGCCATTAGTTTCATCGAACCGCACATCTCGGTGTCAACAATCTTGTGAAGAGTGATGTTGAAGACTACTGTAGGTGTCTGAGTCCTTTCGTAACCAAGCATAAAACCTTCATGTGCTTTGGTGCAAATTTAGAGTTGTGATGAGGATCTCTAATCCAGCATTTAGCACGAAGACTTTGAAATAACTTACATTGGGTTTCTTGTCGTTGAGGAGTTCATAGGCAGTCTTTTGAAGAATTTGTGAAGATATACTCTGTTGATGATGTGTACGCGGTATCAATTGCATCAATCAAAAGCGACTAGGTGTTTTGTATTCATCAAGCATAGTCGAGCCATCTCAACAAGAGTTATGTTCTTGCGCTCCAGCGCCATTTCTTTGAGGAGTATAAGGGCAGATAACTCATGAGTAATACCAAGTTCATCAAGATAGTCATCAAGGCGAATTCTTGAACTCGGTTCCATTGTCACCGATGTGCTTGATCTTCACACCAAAGTTAGTTGAAGCCCTAGAGGAAAATCGTTTAAAGACTTCTGCACTTGATTTTTGTAAGTAACAATGTGTACCCATGTGTATGCGAGTAATCATCAACAATAACAAAGCCATATAGAGATGCATCATTAACGACGGCTGAGTAATGATTGGGACCAAAGAGGTCCATGTGAAGCAATTCGAAGGGACGAGTAGTGGTCATGATAGTCTTATTTGGATGCTTGGCCTTGGTCATTTTCCAGCTTCACGGGCTCCGCACAAGTGATCCTTGTGGAATTTGACATTCTCAATGCCAATGACATGCTTCTTCTTCATGGCGTGTGCAAGTTCCTCATGCTGCGTGACCAAGTCGTGATGCCATAGCCAGCCTACGAAGCTTTTGCAAGTAAACACACATTGGTTGTGGTCACTAGAGAAGTCAACAATATACAAGTCTCCTCTCCTAAAGCCTTGAAGACTTTGGAATTGTCAACTTCCATAATCACAACACAGCGATACTTGCCAAAGATAACAACCATATCAAGATCACAAAGCATTGAGGCTGACATGAGGTTGTATCCTAAGGACTCAACAAGCATGACTTTGTCCATGTGTATGTCCTTAGAGATCATAACCTTACCAAGACCAATACGACTTTTGCCTTTGTCGGCCAAAGATGATATGCTTGAGATGTGGCGGTGATAAGGAGCATCCATCAATAGATTCTTGTCACCGGTCATGTGATTTGTACATCCACTATCGAGAACCCACTCGGTGGCTTTGGGTTGGTCATCCTGCGGATGAATTAGTACAACTTACGATCTCATATACTTCATCGGTGAAGAATATGATATCAAGTTCATCGAGATGAATTTCATCGATCGGCATTATGAGATAAGCGGTATGAGGGCGTGTGAAATGAAGGTTCATTTCATCATGATTAGCTGCGTCCTTTCGAGCATTTTGTCGGGTCCCGGCAAATTCTTGAGCGTTAAGGCATGTCTAGAGACTGACCCTGCGAGAAGAGATTAGTTCTTTTCTTCACCCACATCGAAGGGGTGGCAAAGAGTTCATCACTCTGCGAGCACCATACAAGAATGGTGGCATAGAAGCCAAACCATTTTGTTTCAAATAAGAGGGTTAGGGTAAGCATATGAATAAGCAGAGAAATTCTTGAGGACTTATGAACATATTGGTTTGAAGAATAATGCACATATTCATAGCCCTTAGCTCTACCTGCGAAAGCGAGTTATTATACGATGATAATCATATGAGGACTTTGATCCTTTTGAGGAATTTGGTCCGTATGAGGACTTGGATCCATATGAAGAATTTGGTCCATATGAAGAATTTGATCTGGGGTTCCTATTCTTCACGGTGGTGTCATGAGGACATTCACGAAGACTTTCAAGGCACTTCTTGGGAACCAGATTTTCTTCATATGGGAACCGTTCTGCGATTAGTGCCAACATATCTAGCAAATACTTCACCATTCTGATTTTGAACAGTTTATAGTTGGAGTCAAATGATTCATCGGAAGGCGAGGAGATTAGCATGTAAAGCCGGATAAGTTAGATGGATCAAGCTGGAGGTCCCTTTGTAGCAACCCATGAGGTTTTGGGATCTTGCTCGGGCTTCCAATATGTTCCATCGGCATTGAGTTTCCTCTCAAAGGCAATACCCTCTTTCCTAGGGTTCTGTTGAGGATCTGCTTTTAAGCACATCACAAAAGTCGATGCCCTTTGAGGCTTTTGTACATACTGTCATGTACAATTCCTTCAACCTGCATCGTCGGTGATACTAGCAATGTCCTCGGATGAGGAATTAGTGATAGCGAGAGGCAAGTGAAGAATTTATAACAGTTGAAGCATTTGAACATTGGTGAAGAATTAGCGATTCACGTTCAATGCACTTTAAGCATGGAGGAACAAATTCTTCACGAGAAGCGCTGATTTGTTGAGCAAGTAATGAATCGCGCTCCTTACGAAGATCTTCATAACTCACTCTTAGCTTCTCAAGATCTTGCTTTCTTTGAAGAAATTCATAAGAAAGTTTTCATGATCGAGATAAGAGAGTGTTATGATGACCTTGAGCCGTCAAACCTAGGCTGAAGTCTCTGAAGATTTTCGATCGGGGCTTTAGTCGATCCATTTCTTCACCTAACATATCATCACTCTTACCTAACATGTTTTGAACCTTTTCCAAGGCATGTTGTTGTTTGGTGGCAATGCACACAAGTTTGGTATAGCTAGGTTCAATATCATCATCAAATCCATCATCATCAGATTCACAGTCACTAAATTCAGATGAGGAACATTCGGTTACCTCGACACCTTTTGCCATGAGACATGATGCTGAAGATGATGATTCTGGTTCGAAAGTCATCGTTTTGAAAGATTCCTTGAAGTCCTCAAACCAAGGATCATAGCCAGGTTCGATGACCTTCATAGGCGTCGGAGATTCGGTCCCAGATAAACCGCATTGCAAAGATGCATAATCGCTGAATTCATCTCTAGATAGGCGAGGAACAGATGATATCCTTGACATGATATCAAGATGAGTGTACTTGCGAATATCATACGTGTTCGCCGTTTTGCATAGATCGATAAGACCAATTTCGTTGACGGTCCACAGCTCGCTGTCCATTGCCATGGCGCTTCCTCATCATGGCCTTCCACTTGGGATAATCATGACCGTCAAAGATAGGGCATGTCACTTTCTTCATACCTGCGGTCGACATAACTAAAACTCGGTGGTTAAACCAAAATCACACGAACAAGGGAGTACCTTGCTCGATACCAATTGAAAGTCGTTATATCGACTAGAGGGGGTGAATAAGGCGATTTTATGAATTCTTCCTTGAGGAATTTGCGGTGAGGAAATTCCTTAGCGAAGAACTACTTACTGTGGAATAAATACTCGAAGTAAGCATAACAGAATACGCATGGTCATCATGATGAAATGAAGACTAGCACTGATCTGAAAGCGTAATCACGAGGATAACACAAGATGAAGACAAAGCGGTGAAGAAATTGGGCGGGAAATTGAGAAAGTCTTGATCAAAGTCTTCAAACACGAGATATGAACAAACACTCAACACGATAATGAGGAAATGAAAGGGTTGAGGAAATAGAACCGATTAGGTTGGTGAAGACAATGATTTGGTAGACCAGTTCAACTGTTGTCTCGGTTATGCGTCTGGTTTGGGCGGTGATATTTAAACTCGAGGACACACAGTCCGGACACCCGATCGCTGAGCACGCAGCTCAGGACACCAAGTCCTCACCGTATTCTCCTTGAACTAAGGTCACCTGAGACCTCGTCAATCACTCGTGGTAAGTCTTCATCGACTTCCAAACCTTCTGAGACTTGGTCACTCGGCGATCCACAATTCCTCTTGGATGCTCTATATAGCGCCCTCGATCGGCTATATCTCCCGCGATGTCGAGCACGACTTAGAGCATAACCGCATTGAAAGCAATGTCGCAAAGAGGTAATCTTCACACAACCCATGTAATACATAAGGAAAGAGATACATAGTTGGCTACGATCGCCACTTCACACAATACATAAATAAACATCCATCATTGAGTACACTCAAGGTCCGACTACGGAACCAAAATAAAGAAGATACCCCAAATGCTACACGGATCCCGATCGTCCCAAGCTGAGCACCACTACTGATCATCAGGAAAAGACACATAATGCGACCACGTTCCTCGTCGAACTCCCACTTGAGCTCGGTTCGTCACACTGCCTTTGGCGTCGTCGGCACTGCAACTGTTTTGGTAGAATCTGTGAGTCACGGGGACTCAGCAATCTCACACCAGCGAGATCAAGACTATTTAAGCTTATAGGAAGGACAGAGTAGTAAGGTGGAGCTGCAGCAGCGACTAGCATATATGGTGGCTACATTACATAAAGAGGCGAGAAGAGGAGCAAAACGCGGTCGTGAAGCTAGTAGCGATCAGAAGTGATCTGAACCACTACGTCGAGACATAACTCCAACACCGTGTTCACTTCCGGACTCCGCCGAGAAGAGACCATCAGTTACACCTTGATTGATGTGTATTTTATTTGAGGTCAACCGGGTTTTCTACAACGGACATTAACAAATTCCCATCGCCTCATAACATGAGCACGGCTTTGAAAGATAAAACCTGCGAGGGTGTCCCAACAGCCCATTATAAGCTCTCACGGTCAGCGAAGGATATTCCTTCTACGGGAAGACCGATCAATCTCGGAATCCCGGACTACAAGACATTTCGACAGCAATAAAACAAGACCAGCAAAGCCGCCCGATTGTGCCGACAAATCGATAGGGCTGCACATATCTCGTTCTCGAGGCACATCCGGATGAGAGTCCATACAACTAAAACCAGACATCAAGTTGCCTTGAGGCGCTGCACAGGGCTCTAGTTTGGGCCATCACTCGAAGGAGCACTGGTCGGGGGTAAATAAAGATGACCCTCGGGCTCGCGAAAACCGGAGGAAAAAGGCTTAGGTGGCAAATGGTAAAACCAAAGTTGGGCCTTCTGGGCGAGTCTTATTCAAAGCGAACTGTCAAGGGGTCCATAAATCACCCAACCGTGTAAGGAGCGAAATCAAGCAACATAACACGGTATGGCGGAAACTAGGGTGGCAAGAGTGGAACAAAACACCGGGCATAAGGCGAGCCTTCCACCCTTTACCAAGTGTATAGATGCATTAATTATAGCAGATATATATTGTGATATCCCCAATAAGTAAACATGTTCCAAAAAGAACAACATCTCCATGTTCAACAAGGAACAAACTTCACTTCACTGCAACTAGCAGCGCTATAAGAGGAGCTGAGCAAGCGGTAACATAGCCAATCAGCGGTTTGCTAGGAAAGGATGGTTAGGGGCTGACATGGCAATATGGGTGGCATGATATAGCAGGTGGTAGGCATCGCAGCATAGGCATAGCAAAAGAGCAGCAACTAGCATAGCAAAGATAGAAGTGATTTGAGGTATGGTCATCTTGCACGCAATGTTCTCGAGTTGTCGAAAGCTTGATCCTCGTAAGCGTTCTCAACAGGTTCCTCGTTCACGTACTCGTCTCCGGCTCTACCCAAAGCAAGAACACAAACAAAGGAACCACAATAAATCACGGTGCAATGCACAAGCAACATGATGCAAAACATGACATGATATGCGAGATGTGATATGCAATGCGTATATGCGCTCGGAAGGAAAATGATGAACCAGGCATCAACTTGGAAAACCAAGCATGCCACTGGAAAGATGAGATGATTTCGGTTGAAATCGATATAAAGATCACCGGAATCGGATGCACGGTTTGCAAATGACAAGCAAAACAAGAATGGCACAAATCTGCCATTAACAGCATGATGCCACTTAGCAAGCAACAAGAAATTAAGCTACTGCACCCAAACGTACCAACAAAGTATATGGCAGTGATCTACACAAGATGCTTGACAAAAGATGAGCACTGAGCTATGGCTAAATCACATCATAACAGGTTCAAACAAGCATGGCAAAAGTGCACAAAATAACGAAATTTGGACATGGCAAAAACAGCATCGGTAGCAATGTTGAACAACAAAACTACATGCCACAGGAACTTAAAATAGCAAACCATGGCATGGCATGAATCTACTCAAAGCATAGAACAAAAGTCCCTTACTGACCATAAGCCAAAAGGATCAGAAAATATAGTAACACCCATGTCAATATCATGAAGTTTAGTTAATGATTCAGCATCATGGCATGTCAAAACTGATAACAAGTGGGCATGTTTACAAGCTCAATGCACTCACTACAGAGCCTTATATGATAAACTAAGCATACATACATCAAGAAGACATGGCATAGAACACATACATGGCAAGAACAACATCATAGCATACGGATCAACCACAACAACCTTGGCAAAATTGAATAACATGTAAACAATCTGCGAGGAAACATTTGATAGCAAAAGTAGAGCTCGATTGACTCAAGCTATGGCACTCCATAATTACAAACAAGGGCATTCATGGATAGATCAAGACATGTTTAACAAAACATCCTTACTGAAGTATCTCAAAATATGCATGGATCTCTCGGTAGCATCAAGTTAACATGGCATCAAAATATCACCAAAGCAGTGAAAACAGCAACATCGGGACACCTACTTTGCATGCTTGTGCTAGTCACCACATAGATCATAAAAATACATGGCATACACCCTGGAAAGATGGCATGGCATATTACAAAACACATGTAGGACTCAAATTCATAGGGTGCACACATCAATCATAGCAAAAATAACAAAAGTGCAAGTTACATTAAGAAAGCGAAACTAACATCACATAGCCCTCTTCTAACAGCATTTCGGGCATCAGATGAGCTCAAATGAAAATGATGCAATGAGATGAAATGATCTACTCTTGAGGCGAACATTTTGATATATTATGCAGCGCAAAATGGAGCTACATATGCAAAGTTATGCTATGTTGAAAATGACACAAAATATCTCAATTTAAAACTTAGAAGAAAATTGGAGGGGAGAAGTCAGCAGGATCGGATCGATCGAGATCCGGATCGAGGCGGCCCGGCTCGCCAGGCCTTGAGCGAGGAGGAGAAGGTGGCAGGCCGGCGGAGGAGGTGAGGCGGCGGTGGAGGTGGTGCAGTGGCCGTGAGGCCAGGAGGCGGTGGTGGCCAGGAGGCAGGAGAGAAGAAGATGGCAGCGACCGGCCGGCGGTGGCGAGGCAGTGAGGCAGTGGACGGCGGCGAGCCCGGCGGTCTTGAGGCCCAGCCGGCCGGTGGGCAGCGTGGGCGGGAGCAGGGCTCCAGGGCGGCCATGGCAGGCGGGCCGGCGACCCCTTGGCCAGGCGGGCGGCGGCCGGTGGCCGGGCCACGTGGCGCTCTGCCACTGGCTGCGAAGTGGCGCCGATTTCGTCGCGGCGGCGGGCGTGTCCTCTGGTAGGAGGGAGGAGTTTAGGGTTTTGGGGAGAGGACCGGATTGGAATGGGGTTTGCTTAAATAGGCATAGAGGGAGCTAGGAGAGTCCAAATGAGGTGTAGTTTTCGCCCTACGATCGTGATCGAGCGACGAAGAGCATGGAAGTGACTTAGATGGGTTATTGGACTATTTTGGAGGGTGTTGGGCTGCAACAAAAAAGGCCTTTGCGAGAGTCACGGTTAACCGTTGGAGTACCAAGCGAGCTCCAAATGACCGAAACTTGACCGGTGGTCTCTGGGTGGTATACCAAGGCCACTAGACAAACCTCGGTCCATTCGAGAAGGTTTAGTACCCTTTACGGAAAAAGCGTAAAAGGGGCGCCGGGGAGATAGGAGTGCGGATTGCAAAAGCGGACAACGGGAAAAATGCTCGGAATCATGAGGCGAACACGTATGCAAATCGATGCACATGATGACATGATAAAAATGCATGACATGGACAAAATGCAAAATGAAGAAAAACCCAACCACGGAGGAATATCATATCACAATGCGAAAATGGCAAGAGTTGGAGTTACAAATATGGAAAGTTACATCGGGGTGTTACAACACTCCACCACTACAAGAGGATCTCGTCCGAGATCTAGGACTGAAAGAACTCCGGATATTCGGAGCGGAGGTGATCCTCGCGCTCGGTGGCTTCTCGGTTGGAATGGTGTGACCACTTCACTTTCAGAATTTGATTGACTTGTTGCGAGTCTTGCGCTCGGTTTCTTCAAGAATAGCAGGGTGCTCATGATAAGAGATCTTCTTGAAGGTCAATCTCTTGAAGTTGATAGTGCGTTCAGGGTCTTGAAGCACTTGCGAAGCTGTGACACGTGAAACACATCATGCACATTGCGAAGTTGGATGGAAGCTCAAGTTGATAGGCGAGATCGCCTCTTTTGCCAATGATCTTGAAAGGACCCACGTATCTAGGGGCAAGCTTCCCTTTGATACCGAAGCGGCGAGTGCCTTTCATTGGAGAGGCGGAGGTAGACATGGTCTCCGATTTGAAAGCCACATCACGGTGCTTATCATCATAATACCTCTTAAAGCGCGATTAGCGGCTTTGAATTCTCACGAATGACTTTGCACATTTCTTACATACGTGATCAAGTCATTGCCAAGAAGTTGGCGTTCACTGTCTCGGACCAATTGAGAGATCGGCACTTTACGCCATAGAAAATTTCGAATGGGGCCTTGCCGAACTCGCTTGGAAGCTGTTGTTGTAGGAGAACTTCGGCATATGGAAGACAATCTTCCCACTTCATACGAAGGAAATGACACAAGCCACGAGCATATCTTCAAGGATTTGATTAACTCGCTCAACTTGGCCACTTGTTTGAGGATGGAAAGCTGTCTTTGAAGCGAATGTTGGTGCCCATGGCCTTACGAAAAGAATCCCAAAACTTGGAGGTAAAGATGTTGCCACGATGCGAAGAGATCACTTGTGGAATGCCGTGCAAGGAGACAATCTGGAGGTGTATAGCTCTGCCAAGCTGAGCTGCTGTGATAGATTCTTTGATAGGAAGAAAATGAGCCACTTTAGTAAGCTTGTCAATGACAACGAAGATAGCATCATTTCACGCTTGGACTTTGGAAATCCAGTCACGAAGTCCATCTCGATATGATCAAACTTCCATTCGGAATAGCAAGAGGTTGAAGGAGACCAGCTGGTCGTTGGTGTTACCTTTCACTCTTCTGCGGACATCACACTCATTCACGAATTGAGCAATTTCTCGCTTCATTCGAGTCCACCAATATATTGCTTGAGGTCATGGTACATCTTCGTACTTCGGGATGAATGGATAGAAGCGAATTGTGCCTCATTCATAATGACTTTTCTCAGATCACCCTTAGGAACCACAATCCGGTCCTCAAAGAAAAAGTATCTTTGTCATCAATGTGGAAGCACTTGTACTTGGAAATGCCCTTGTCGATACCACGTTTCACCTTTTCACCATGGCATCCAGAAGTTGAGCCTCACGAATCTGATCTTCCAAAGTAGGAGAGACTATGAGGTTGGCAAGAAAGCCTTGAGGAACAACTTGGAGATTCAGCTTGCGGAAAGCTTCACGAGAGATCCGGTTGGAAGGGCTTGAGGATTAGGCATTGCGATAAGCTTTCTGCTCAAAGCATCTGCAATGACATTAGCCTTGCGGAGTATATTCAATACTTGGGTTGTACTCTTGAATCATTTCGACCCATCGAGAGTCACTGAGGTTGAGGTTGGGTTGAGTGAAGATGTACTTGAGACTCTTGTGATCGGTGAAAATGTCCACTTTCCTTCCCAACAAGAGATGTCTCCATGTTATCAATGCATGGACAACTGCCGCCAACTCAAGATCGTGAGTGGGGTAGTTCTTTTCGTTGAGCTTCAGGTGGCGAGAGGTATAAGCCACAACTCTCTTCTCTTGCATTAACACAGCACGAGACCTTGAAGACAAGCATCACGAGAAAACTTCAAATGGCTTGGATTCATCGGGAGGAGTCAAGGCAGGAGCTGTGACGAGTTTCTCTTTGAGGGTATTGAAAGCAACGTCACACTCGGGAGACCGGACACACTTCACATGCTTACGGAGGAGGTTGGAAAGAGGCTTTGCAATCTTGGAGAAATTCTCAGCGAATCTTGACAATAGCTTGCAAGACCAAGAAAACTGCGGAGCTGCTTGACATACGAGGAGGTTCCCAATTCACAATGCGGACACCTTCTCGGGATTAACTGCGATGCCCTTGGCGAAGATGATATGACCAAGGTAAAGCACTTCATCAAGCCAAAATTCACATTTAGAGAACTTAGCATAGAATTGATACTCTACGAGCTTGTCTAGCACCAATCGCAAATGTTTGGCATGATCCTTCTTATTCTTGGAAGACCAAAATATCATCAAGATAGACCAAGGCGAATTCATTGGTGTAAGGGTTGAAGATGAATTCATCACCGAGAGAATGTTGGAGGAGCATTGACAAGGCGAAAGACATGACGGTATATTCATAAGAACCAAAGCATTACGAATCTTTGTCTTGGGAATATCTTGTTCACGAATCGAATCGATGATAACCCATCTGAAGGTCAAGCTTGGAGAACACTTTAGCACCTTTGAGTTGCTCGAAAAGCTCATTGATGTTGGGAAGTGGATACTTGTTCTTGATTGTCTTCTTATTCAATGGGCGATGTCGGCGCAAAGTCGGTCCATGCCATCCTTCTTCGGACAAAAGAACACCACAACCCCAAGGAGATGAACTCGGTCGATCAAACCAGGCGCTCTTGTTCATCGAGCTGCTTCTTCAATTCCTTCAGCTCATCAGGTCCAAGCTTGTATGGGCGCTTGCAAATGGGTTGATGCGGGCTCAAGATTGATACGAACTCAAGCTGGCGATGAGGAGGCATACCGGAAGCTCTTACGGAAAGACATCTTGGTACTCACAAGCATTTGGAATCGAGAGATAGCATCAATTCGCCCTTCTCATTGAGAGAAAACAACGAATGGTTTCATCACGGCGGCATAGATGATCACATCATTAGAAGAGTGAGTCAATTGAATTTCACAGCAGCACAATCAAGCTGAGCTTTGTCTTGATAAAGCCGATCCATCCGAGAATAAGATCAATATCCGAGTCACCAAGGACAATTGGTTTGGCCATAAATCTATAATCGCCCATCTTGATACCGACATTTGGAACTAAAACTAGAAGTCATCTCCTTAGCGGAGAAACAATAGACAAAGGTCTTGGCAAAGCTTGAGTAACCAAATCATGCATAGCCACAAAAGGTCTTGAGATGAAAGAATCGATGCACGGTATCAAATAAGACTTTTGCGGGAATATCATTAGCGAGAGATTACCCATGATCACATCGAAGAATCCTCTGCTTGAGCTACATTCATCATATTCACCTTTGCAAACTTGGGATTATGCTTGACCCTTTGCATTCTGGAAGATTTCACGGGGAGGAGGCGGAAGGCGCCTCTGGTTGAAGCACTTGTTAGCATAGTGACCTTCTGTGACATTTGTTGCAAGTCACCTCGAGAGGGCGGACGGTGGTAAGGAGCACTTGACCTTGGAGCTTGAGAATTAGACTTGTTACGATAGCTTGGGTTGGGTGGGTGGGAAGATCCACGGTCACTGAGTTCTTCTGCGATAAAGGTGTGAAGCGGAGGAGGAGGAAGGTAGAACTTCTGCTTAGCTGCCACTTGAGAAGAAGAAGAAGACTGAACTGCATCCTGATTCTCTTCTTAGAAGCCTCACATTTGAGCTGGGCAGCTTCTTGCTTGATGCCATGTTGTAGAATTCATCATACTTTTACGGCTCAAAAAGCACAAGAGCTAATTGCAGATCTTCTCTCGGACCACCTCTGAATTGATAGATCATACTCTTTTCATCAGTGCGTCTTGCTTAGCAAGCGGCGAGTTTCAGGCTGGATATTGTATTGATAGACAGACATGTTGCCTTGCTTGAGATTGCGGAACTCCTCACGCTTGCTCTCAACAACACTTTTGAATGTGGTGAGCTCTGAAATCTCGGCGGAACTCATCCCGGTAATGACACGACCTCCTATGGAATCTTTGTATTGTTGGTACCACTCGGCAGCTTGGTCCTTGAGTTGAAGCGATGCAAACTTGACAAAGTCCTCGGTCGACATTGCTACATTCAAAATGCTTGCAGATGTCCACTAACCAATCGTCGTCGTCGTAGCCTCAACACGAAACTGAAAGACTTGGCTGATTAGCGAGGCCCGGTGAGAGTAGCAAAGTCGGCTGGTTGTTGCCTTGACCTTGATTTCCTTGATTGCCTTGCCCTTGAGTGCGTTCTTGCAAGAGCTGCAAAATCATCGAGCATTGGCATTGGTGGCTGCCATGATAGCTTGCCGAGCCTCCGGGGGCGGAGGTGGAGGTGGAGGTTCGGTGATTCCCTTCATTCCGTTCGGATTACGGCGCATTGGCGGAGCCATCTGAAGAGGTGACATCCGTTAGTCCTTGATAGACAAATAGACAAGTTGAATCAGCGGATAGAAATTGCAACATATAGTCTTCACAATAAACATTGAACGAGAATGAGCGAATGAATTCAAAGTTAAAATCACCGTCCATTAAGGTGAGAAGCCACTTAGATAAAGAGTTGATGAAAAAAACAAGGTAAGACTGGAACAAATAAGTGGTAAGGATTACCCAATCACGAACAAATATCTGCGGGAAGAATTGCTAAGAGCTACTTGAATCCCACCTATAAACTCCGAAACTTTCTGGTTATGCAATCTGGTGTTGGGGATCTGAGGGGACACAAAATATATCACCCAAACTAACAATACCTAGATCCGGTGTATCCATCCGTCAACACATAACCAAGAAATCCTCGAAATCATGTACCTCGACCTTGAAAAACATCCGTTATACAAGTCATGGCAATACTCGAGCTCGCCCGATCTTTGGGTTATCGGGGTTATCTCACCAACAAGCTGCACAAAGAGATTTCGATGTCGGTAAAACTCAGGTATTCGAGCTGCAGCGATAAAATTGTGGCGACAACACCTCGGAGCTCAACTCCCGGGACACGCCACAACCCTAAATGTCGGGAGGCACCAAGAACAATGTTCTCGTCACAAAACCATCGAACGATCCCAAGATACCAGCGTGATCCTAAAAAAATTTAGTGAAATTTGAGGAGAGAAGAGTCAAAACTCTCGTCGGGATACCTCACGAGGCTGACGAAGGGTGGGGAGTAAAAGAATCCTACTCTCCGATATATATAATCCAAAGACTCAAAACATTTTCCATTCTAGACTCAACAGCATGACAAACAAACAAGTAGGGGCTCCTAAGTGGGAAGGCTCGATTACCAACATAGCGCCCTCAATGCGGCTATATCTCCCGTGTGTAGAGGCACGACTTAGAGCATAACCGCATTGAAAGCAATGTCATAAGAGGTAATCTTCACACAACCCATGTAATACATAAGGAAAGAGATACATAGTTGGCTTCGATCGCCACTTCACACAATACATAAATAAACATCCATCATTGAGTACACTCAAGGTCCGACTCGGAACCAAAATAAAGAAGATACCCCAAATGCTACGGATCCCGATCGTCCCAAGCTGAGCACCACTCTGATCATCAGGAAAAGACACATAGTAACGACCACGTTCCTCGTCGAACTCCCACTTGAGCTCGGTTCGTCACTGCCTTGGCGTCGTCGGCACCTGCAACTGTTTTGGTAGAATATGTGAGTCACGGGGACTCAGCAATCTCACACCAGCGAGATCAAGACTATTTAAGCTTATAGGAAGGACGAGTAGTAAGGTGGAGCTGCAGCAGCGACTAGCATATATGGTGACTACATTACGCAAAGAGGCGAGAAGAGGAGCAAAAGCACGGTCGTGAAGCTAGTAGCGATCAAGAAGTGATCTGAACCACTTCGTCGAGACATAACTCCAACACCGTGTTCACTTCCGGACTCCGCCGAGAAGAGACCATCACAGTTACACCTTGATTGATGTGTATTTTATTTGAGGTCAACCGGGTTTTCTACAACGGACATTAACAAATTCCCATCTGCCTCATAACGCAGGCACGACTTTGAAAGATAATACCTGCGGGGTGTCCCAACAGCCCATTATAAGCTCTCACGGTCAGCGAAGGATATTCCTTCTACGGGAAGACCGATCAATCTCGGAATCCCGGACTACAAGACATTTCGACAGCAATAAAACAAGACCAGCAAAGCCGCCCGATTGTGCCGACAAATCCCGATAGGAGCTGCACATATCTCGTTCTCGAGGCACATCCGGATGAGCAGTCCATACAACTAAAACCAGACCTCAAGTTGCCTTGAGGTGGCACCTGAGGGCTCTAGTTCGGGCCAGCACTTTCGAAGGAGCACTGGTCGGGGGGTTAAATAAAGATGACCCTCGGGCTCGCGAAAACCGGGGAAAAAAGGCTTAGGTGGCAAATGGTAAAACCAAAGTTGGGCCTTCTTTGGGCGAGTCTTATTCAAAGCGAACTGTCAAGGGGTCCCATAAATCACCCAACCGTGTAAGGAGCGAAATCAAGGAACATAACACGGTATGGCGGAAACTAGGGCGGCAAAGTGGAACCAAACACCGGGCATAAGGCCGAGCCTTCCACCCTTTACCAAGTGTATAGATGCATTAATTATAGCAGATATATATTGTGATATCCCCAATAAGTAAACATGTTCAAAAGGAACAACATCTCCATGTTCAACAAGGAACAAAACTTCACTTCACTGCAACTAGCAGCTATAAGAGGGCTGAGCAAAGCGGTAACATAGCCAATCAGCGGTTTGCTAGGAAAGGATGGTTAGGGGCTGACATGGCAATATGGGTGGCATGATATAGCAGGTGGTAGGCATCGCAGCATAGGCATAGCAAAAGCGAGCAACTAGCATAGCAAAGATAGAAGTGATTTCGAGGTATGGTCATCTTGCGCAATGTTCTCGAGTTGTCGAAAGCTTGATCCTCGTGGCGTTCTCAACAGGTTCCTCGTTCACGTACTCGTCTCGGCTCTACCCAAAGCAAGAACACAAACAAAGGAACCACAATAAATCACGGTGCAATGCACAAGCAACATGATGCAAAACATGACATGATATGCGAGATGTGATATGCAATGCGTATATGCGCTCGGAAGGAAAATGATGAACCAGGCATCAACTTGGCAAACCAAGCATGCCACTGGAAAGATGAGATTATTTCGGTTGAAATCGATATAAAGATCACGGAATCGGATGCGGTTTGCAAATGACAAGCAAAACAAGAATGGCACAAATCTGCCATTAACAGCATGATGCCACTTAGAAAGCAACAAGAAATTAAGCTACTGCACCCAAACGTACCAACAAATTATATGGCAGTGATCTACACAAGATTCTTGACAAAAGATGAGCACTGAGCTACGGCTAAATCACATCATAACAGGTTCAAACAAGCATGGCAAAAGTGCACAAAATAACAATTTGGACATGGCAAAAACAGCATCGGTAGCAATGTTGAGCAACAAAACTACATGCTACAGGAACTTAAAATAGCAAAACATGGCATGGCATGAATCTACTCAAAGCATAGAACAAAAGTCCCTTACTGACCATAAGCCAAAAGGATCAGAAAATATAGTAACACCCATGTCAATATCGCAAGTTTAGTTATGATTCAGCATCATGGCATGTCAAAACTGATAACAAGTGGGCATGTTTACAAGCTCAATGCACTCACTACAGAGCCTTATATGATAAACTAAGCATACATACATCAAGAAGACATGGCATAGAACACATACATGGCAAGAACAACATCATAGCATACGGATCAACCACAACAACCTTGGCAAAATTGAATAACATGTAAACAATCTGCCGGAAACATTTGATAGCAAAAGTAGAGCTCGATTGACTCAAGCTATGGCACTCCATAATTACAAACAAGGGCATTCATGGATAGATCAAGACATGTTTAACAAAACATCCTTACTGAAGCATCTCAAAATATGCATGGATCTCTCGGTAGCATCAAGTTAACATGGCATCAAAATATCGACAAAAGCAATTGAAAACAGCAACATCGGGACACCTACTTTGCATGCTTGTGCTAGTCACCACATAGATCATAAAAATACATGGCATACACCCTGGAAAGATGGCATGGCATATTACAAAACACATGTAGGACTCAAATTCATAGGGTGCACACATCAATCATAGCAAAAATAACAAAAGTGCAAGTTACATTAAAAGCGAAACTATCATCACATAGCCCTCTTCTAACAGCATTTCAGGCATCAAGATGAGCTCAAATGAAAATGTTGCAATGAGATGAAATGATCTACTCTTTGAGGCGAACATTTTGATATATTATGCAGCATAAAATGGAGCTACATATGCAAAGTTATGATATGTTGAAAATGACACAAAATATCTCGAATTTAAAACTTAGAAGAAAATTGGAGGAGGAGAAGTCAGCAGGATCGGATCCGATCGAGATCCGGATCGAGGCGGCGGCGGCTCATGGCCGAGGCCTTGGGCCTTGGCCGGGAGGAGAGAGGTTGCCGGGGCGGCCGGAGGTGAGGCGGCCGGCGATGGTCTGATGTGGCCGAGGAGGCGGGAGGCGGTGGTGGCGGGCCGGCTGTGGCGAAGAAGATGATGGCGACCCGGCGGTGGCAGGCAGGCGAGGGCAGTGAGGCGGTGGCGAGCGGGGAGCCGGGCTGAGCGGCCAGGCCGGCCAGGTGGCCCAGCGGGAGCCCGGGAGCCTCAGTGAGGCTCCATGGTGTGCGGCGGGCAGGCGGGCAGGCCAGGCGGACCCTTGGCCAGCCGGCGCGGCCCCGTGGCGCTCTGCCAGCTGGCTCTTGAAGTAATGGCGATTTCGTCCGTGGCGGACGTGTCCGTCTGGGTGAGGAGGAGGTTTAGGGTTTTCTAGGGAAGAGGACCGGATTGGAATGGGGTTTGCTTAAATAGGCATAGAGGGAGCTAGGAGAGTCCAAATGAGGTGTAGTTTTCGCCCCACGATTGTGATCGAGCGACGAAGAGCATGGAAGTGACTTAGATGGGTTATTGGACTATTTTGGAGGGTGTTGGGCTGCAACTTAAAAGAGGCCTTTGCGAGAGTGCGGTTAACCGTTGGAGTACCAAGCGAGCTCAAATGACCGAAACTTGACGGTGGTCTGGGTGGTATACAAAGGCCACTAGACAAACCTCGGTCCATTCCGAGAAGGTTTAGTACCCTTTGCGGAAAAAGCGTAAAAGGGGCGCGGGGGAGATATGAGTGCGGATTGCAAAGCGGACAAGCTGGAAAAATGCTCGGAATCATGAGGCGAACACGTATGCAAATGTGATGCACATGATGGCATGATAAAATGCATGACATGGACAAAATGCAAAATGAAGAAAAACCCAACCACGGAGGAATATCATATCACAATGCGAAAATGGCAAGAGTTGGAGTTACAAATATGGAAAGTTACATCGGGTGTTACACTCTAGACCATGGCGCCTAACCGTGCGGAAGAAGCACGATCTTCAAAGGTAACAAGCGTCGGATCACGCAGGATCAATTTCTTGATGATGCTCAATCACTTTGGGTTTGTTGGGGTTTGGTTTTGGGGTTTTCCTCACTTGATGATTTTCGCTCAAAGTCCTCGGAGGATGGGTTGCTCTCAAATGACAAGTGTCAAGTTCTCTCGGGCAGCCAACCAGCTAGTGGTTGTGAGAAGTGACTATTTATAGCCTAGGGAGCAGCCGACATGATAAGACATAAATGCCCTTCAATGATATGACCGTTAGGTGGATAAGATATTTTGGGACAGGTGGCGCGACTTGACAGCGATCGGAAATTTGAATCTCAAATTCCTCGGGGCTATCATGTTCCTCCTTTGTGTAGGCAATCCGCCTTTGGCGAATTCCTAACTCCTCGGTCGAGAACAAATTCCTCAGCGACGGAAGAACTTCGTCTACATCCTTTGAAGAAATTGATTGGACTATATGAGATTTCAAAGGCTTCACTCGAAGGATTGGTAGGTGTGGGATTTTGAGTTGAGCATCACATGGAAATTTTTCGTTAGTATTTCCTCGACCCCTTTAACGATGCGGTGTTTCCTATGACTCAAGAAAGAAAAAGCGAAACTACGAAAACAAAAGTCTTCACGCTTCATGTTCCTCAATTAAATACCAAGTCTTCAAGGTCACACCAATTTCTTCACTTTCAAAGTCTTGAGAAAGTCTTGATCGAAGAACTTCATTTTAGAAATTCGACTTTCTCTATAAATATCAAACTCCTCATAGACTTATAGACCTGTGTACACTCACAAGCGCATTAGTTCCTTAACCTATAAGTCTTCAATCCACCAAAATCACTAAGGGCACTAGATGCACTTACACTTCTTGAAGTTCCTTTATTTCCCTTGTCCTTTTACTTGAAACTAGTGGTCTTGTCAACCATCAACACTTGATGCTCTTTCTTGATTTCTACCTTCACCGATTGCAGCATCATGAAGAGCTCGGGAATTGTTTTCTCCATCCCTTGCATATTATAGTTCATCACGAAGTTCTAGTAGCTTGGTGATAGTGACTAGAGAACTCTGTCAATTACTATCTTATCTGGAATATTAACCCCCACTTGATTCAGCGATTGTACTACCCGGACATTACAGTACATGCTCCTTTGGTGAGCCATTCTCCTCCATCTTGTAGGCAAAGTACTTGTCAGAGGTCTCATACCTCTCGATATGGGTATGAGTCTGAAATGCCAATTTCAGCTCTTGGAACATCTCATATGTTCCATGGCATTCAGAACCTTTTTGAAGTCCCAGTTTTAACCCATAAAGCATGGCGCACAAAAATATCAAGTACTCATCATACCGAGCTTGTCAAACATTCATAATGTCTGCATTTTCTCCTACAATAGGTCTGTCACCTAGCGGTGCATCAAGGACATAATTTTTACGTGCAGCAATGAGGATAATCCTCATATCACGGACCCGATCCGCATCATTACTCTTGTCATCTTTAAACTTATTTTCTCTAGGAACATATCAAAAATAAACAGGGAGCTATATCGCGAGCTATTGATCTACAACATAATTTGCAAATACTATCAGGACTAAGTTCATGATAAATTAAGTTCAATTAATCAACTTACTTAAGAACTCTCACTTAGATAGACATCCCTCCGGTCATCTAAATGATCGTGATCCAAATCAACTAAACCATGTCCGATCATCACGTGAGATGGAGTAGTCATCAACGGTGTACATCTCTCTGTTGATCATATCTACTATATGATTCACGTTCGACCTTTTGGTCTCCGGTGTTCGAGGCCATACGTACATGCTAGGCTCGTCAAGTTTAACCAGTATTCCGCATGTGCAAAACTGTCTTACACCGTTGTATGTAAACATAGAGTCTATCACACCAGATCATCACGTGGTGTCTCAACACGACAAACTTTCATAGCGATGCATACTCAAGGAGAATACTTATACCTTGAAATTTTAGTTAAGGGACCATCTTATAATGCTACCGCCATACTAAGCAAAATAAGATGCATAAAAGATAAACATCACATGCAATCAAAATATGTGACATGATATGGCCATCATCATCTTGTGCATTTGATCTCCATCTCAAAGCATCGTCATGATCTCCATAAATGCATGACTCGACACCACTGATCTCCATCGTTGCGTCGTGGTTGTCTTGCCAACTATTGCTTCTACAACTATCGCTAACGCATAGTGTTAAAGTAAAGCAATTACATGGCGTTTGCATTTCATAAATTAAAGAGACAACCATAAAGGCTCCTGCCGGTTGCCGATAACTTCTACAAAACATGATCATCTCATACAACAACGTATATCACATCATGTCTTGGCCATATCACATCACAACATGCCCTCCAAAAACAAGTTAGACGTCCTCTACTTTGTTGTTGAAAGTTTTACGTGGCTGCTACGGGCTTCTAGCAAGAACCGTTCTTACCTATGCATCAAAACCACAACGGCGATTTATCAAGTTTTTTGTTTTAACCTTCAACAAAGACCGGCTGCGATCAAATTCGATTCAACTAAAGTAGGAGAAAGCAGACACCCGTCAGCCACCTTTATGCAAAACTAGTTGCATGTCTATCGGTGGAACCAGTCTCATGAGCGTGGTCATGTAAGGTTGGTCGGGCGCTTCATCCAACAATACCGCTGAATCAAAATAAGACATTGGTGGTAAGCGGTATGATGATCACCGCCCACAACTCTTTGTGTTCTACTCGTGCATATCATCTACGCATAGACCTGGCTTGTATGCCCTTTGTTGGGAAGCGTAGCATGCAATTTCAAAAAAAATCCTACGCTCACGCAAGATCTATCTAGGAGATGCATAGCAACGGTAGGGGGAGAGTGTGACCAGGTACCCTCATAGACCAAAAGCAGAAGCGTTTGACAACGTGGTTGATGTAGTCGAACTTATTCTAGCTCTGACCAATCAAGCACCGAACATACGGCACCTCCGAGTTCTGCACACGATCAATGTGATGACGTCGATGTCTACTATGCAACTTTATTCTTGTAGACTCGTGTTGGGCCTCAAAGCTTGAGTTTTGTAGGGACAGTAGTAATTTTCCCTCAAGTGGATGACCTATGGTTTATCAATCCTTGAGAGGTGTAGGATGAAGATGGTCTCCCTCAAACTACCCTGCAACCAAATACAAGAAATCTCTTGTGTCCCCAACACACCCAATACAATGGAAAATTGTATAGGTGCCCTAGTTTAGCGAAGATATGGTGATAAAAGTGTAATATTGATGGTAGAAATATATTTTTATAATCTGAATAAATAAAAACAGCAAGGTAGCAAATATTAAACGGGCACAAAAACGGTGTTGCAATGCTTGAAAAGGGGGAAAACTTTGTTTTTGCCACTCTAGGCCTAGGGTCCGTACTTTCGCTAGTGCAATCTCTCAACAGTGCTAACATAGTTGGATCATATGATCATCCCTCAAAGTATAGCAAAGAATCACTCCTGAGTTCCTATTAGTGGAGAACAAAAGGTAGGAATTGTTTGTAGGGTTCGAAGCAAGCTCAAAGCTAGTCTTTCCAATCGATCTATTCAAGAGTTCGTACTAAAATAACACAAAGCTATTGTTTCCGTTCGATCTATCCTAGAGTTCGTACTAGAATAACACCAAAGCATATTCATATTCATAATACTCAATCCACACAAGGAACTACAAAGAGACCCTGAAGTTTCTACCAGAGAAAAACATGCATCAACCCCTATGCATAGATTACCCCAATATCACCGCGGGAATCCGCGAGTTGAATTCCATAACATATATCAAGTAAATCAATAAGATACCCCAATTGTCACCTCAAGTATTCATATTGCAACATATATATCATGTGTTCTCACCTCTGAATATTCAATCCGACAAGACAAAACTTTGAAGGGTAAAGATTCAATCCATCATAACAAGAGTATAGAGGGAGAAACATCATATGATCCGACTATATTAACAAAGCCCGTGATAAAGATCACGAGAGAAGAGAGAGATTAAACACATAGCTACTGTTACAAACCCTTAGCCCCGGTGGACTATGATGTCTACTACACAACCTTCTTCTTGTAGGCGTTGTTGGGCCTCCAAGTGCGAGAGGTTTGTAGGGCGTAACAAATTTCCCTCAAGTGGATGACCTAAGGTTTATCAATCTGTGGGGGCGTGGGATGAAGATGGTCTCTCTCAAACAACCCTGCAACCAAATATCAAAGAGTCTCTTGAGTCCCCAACACACCCAATACAATGGTAAATTGTATAGGTGCACTAGTTCGGCGAAGAGATGGTGATACAAGTGCAATATGGATGGTAGATATAGGTTTTTGTAATATAAAAATATAAAAACAGCAAGGTAACTAATGATAAAAGTGAGTGTAAACGGTATTGCAATAAGTTCGAAAGAAAGCCTAAGGTTCATACTTTCACTAGTACAAGTTCTCTCAACAAGGATGACATAGTTAGATCATATAACAATCCCTCAACATGCAACAAAGAGTCACTCCAAAGTCACTAATAGCGGAGAACAAAAGAAGAGATAATTGTAGGGTATGAAACCACCTCAAAGTTATCCTTTCTGATCGATCTATTCAAGAGTCCATAGTAAAATAACACGAAGCTATTCATTCCGTTCGATCTATCCTAGAGTTCGTACTAGGATAACACCTTAAGACACACATCAACCAAAACCCTAATGTCACCTAGATACTCCAATGTCACCACAAGTATCCGTGGGTATGATTATACGATATGCATCACACAATCTCAGATTCATCTATTCAAACCAACACAAAGTACTTCAAAGAGTGCCCCAAAGTTTATACGGAGAGTCAAGGCAAGCGTGTGCCAAGCCCTATGCATAAGTTCACAAGGTCACAGAACCCATAAGTTGATCACCAAAACATACATCAAGTAGATCACGTGAATATCCCATTGTCACCACAGATAAGCACATACAAGACATACATCAAGTGTTCTCAAATCCTTAAAGACTCAATCCGATAAGATAACTTCAAAGGAAAACTCGATCCATTACAAGAGATAGGGGGAGAAAGCGTCATAGATCGAACTATAATAGCAAAGCTCACGATAATCAAGATCATACCACATCAAGAACACGAGAGAGAGAGAGAGAGAGAGAGATCAAACACATTGCTCTGATGCGTACCCTCAGCCCGGTGAACTACTCCCTCCTTGTCATGGAGGCGTCGGGATGATGAAGATGGCCACGGTGATGATTCCCCCCTCCATGAGGTGCGAACAGGGTCCCAGTTGGTTTTGGTGGCTACAAAGGCTTGCGGCGGAACTCCCGATCTAGGTTATGTTACGGAGGTTTCTGTAATTATAGGAATTTTTGCGTCGGTCTCACGTCGAGGGGTCTTGAGTCATCCACGAGATAAGGGGGCAGCGCCGAGGGGTAGGCGCGCCCTCCACCTCGTGGGCGGCTCGGGACTCTTTGGCCCAACTCTTTTACTCAGGGCTTCTTTTGGTCCATAAAAATCCACAAAAATTGGCAGGTCAATTGGACTCCGTTTGGTATTCCTTTTCTATAAAACTCAAAAACAAGGAAAAAATAGAAACTGGCACTGGGCTCTAGGTTAATAGGTTAGTCCCAGAAATCATATAAAATAGAATATAAATGCATATAAAACATCCTAGATGGATAATATAATAGCATGGAATAATCAAAATTATAGATACGTTGGAGACGTATCAAGCATCCCCAAGCTTAATTCCTGCTCGTCCTCGAGTAGGTAAATGATAAAACAGAATGTTTTATGTGGAATTCTACCTAACATAATTATCAATGTAATTTTCTTTATTGTGACCTGAATATTCAGATTCGAAAGATTCAAGAAAAAAGTTTAATATTGACATAAAAATAATAATACTTCAAGCATACTAACAAAGTAAACATGCATGTCTTCTCAAAATAACATGGCCAAAGAAAGTTCATCCCTACAAAATCATATAGTTTGGCTATGCTCCATCTTCGTCACACAAAATGTTCAAATCAGGCACAACCCGATGACAAGCCAAGCAATTTTTCATACTTTAGAATTTTCAAACTTTTCAACTTTCACGCAATACATGAGTGCGAGCCATGGACATAGCACTATAGGTGGAATAGAATGGTGGTTGTGGAGAAGAAAAAAAGGAGGAAGATGGTCTTACATCAACTAGGCGTATTAATGGGCTATGGAGATGCCCATCAATAGATATCAATGTGAGTGAGTAGGGATTGCCATGCAACGGATGCACTAGAGCTATAAATGTATGAAATCTCAACAAGACAAACTAAGTGGGTGTGCATCCAACTTGCTTGCTCACGAAGACCTAGGGCATTTGAAGAAGCCCGTGATTGGAATATACAAGCCAAGTTCTATAATGAAAATATCCCACTAGTATATGAAAGTGACAAAATAAGAGACTCTCTATCATGAAACTCATGGTGCTACTTTGAAGCACAAGTGTGGAAAAAGGATAGTAACATTGTCCCTTCTCTCTTTTTTTTGTTCGGCTTCTTTGGCCTCTCTTTTTTTTCATTGCCTTCTTTGGCCGCTCTTTTTTTCCTCACACGGGACAATGCTCTAATAATGATGATCATCACGCTTCTGTTTATTTACAACTCGATACTTATAACAAAATATGACTCTATATGAGTGCCTCAGGCGGTGTACCGGGATGTGCAATGAATCAAGAGTGACATGTATGAAAAAATTATGAATGGTGGCTTTGCCACAAATATGATGTCAACTACATGATCATGCAAGGCAATATGACAATGATGGAGCTTGTCATAATAAACGGAACGGTGGAAAGTTGCATGGCAATATATCTCGGAATGGCTATGGAAATGCCATAATAGGTAGGTATGGTGGCTGTTTTGAGGAAGGTAAATGGTGGCTTTATGGTACCGGTGGAAGTTCGCAGATACTAGAGGCTAACAGCGGTGGAAGGGTGAGGTGTGTATAATCCATGGACTCAACATTAGTCATAAAGAACTCACATACTTATTGCAAAAATCTACAAGTCATCAAAACCAAGCACCACGCGCATGCTCCTAGGGGGATAGATTGGTAGGAAAAGACCATCGCTCGTCCCCGACTGCCACTCGTAAGGAAGACAATCAAAGAAACACCTCATGCTTCAAATTTGTTACACAACGGTTACCATACGTGCATGCTACGGGACTTGCAAACCTCAACACAAGTATTTCTCAAATTCAAAATTACTCCACTAGCATGACTCTAATATCACCATCTTCATATCTCAAAACAATCATAAAGAATCAAACTTCTCATAGTATTCAATGCACTTTATATGAAAGTTTTTATTATATCCCTCTTGGATGCCCATCATAATAGGACTGAATTAATAACCAAAGAAAATTATCATATTGTTCTAAAGACTCACAAAATAATATAAGTGAAGCATGAGAGTACATCAATTTCTTCAAAATAAAACCACCGCCATGCTCTAAAAATATACTCCTTCCGTTCCAAAATAAGTGACTCGACTTTATACTAACTTTGTACTAAAGTTAGTACAAAGTTGAGTCACTAAATTAACGGAGAATATAAAAGCTACTAGAGCAAGCGACAAACTACTCCGAAAGATATAAGTGAAGATCTATGAGTAGTTGAATAATTATGCAACTATGTGAAGACTCTCTAACATTTAAGAATTTCAGATCTTGGTATTTTATTCAAACAGCAAGCAAAACAAAAGAAAATAAAATGGCGCTCCAAGCAAAACACATATCATGTGGTGAATAAAAATATAGCTCAAGTAAAATTCTTGATGAATGAAGATGAAATAGGGATGCCATCTGGAGCATCCCCAACTTAGGCTCTTGGTTGTCCTTGAATATTACCTTGGGGTGCCTTGGGCATCCCCAAGCAAACTCTTGCCACTCCTTATTCCATAGTCCATCGAATCTTTACCCAAACTTGAAAACTTCACAACACAAAACTCAACAGAAAACTCGTAAGCTCCGTTAGTATAAGGAAATAAAATCACCACTTTTGGTACTGTTGTGAACTCATTCTTTATTTATATTGGTGTAGTATCTACTGTATTCCAACATCTCAGTTGTAACAGCCTGGATTTTGGCCCTTTTCTTTTTGATTTGATTTATTTGGTTTTTGCTCTGATTTTTCTTTTTGGAGTGGTTCTATGGCCTTGCCACCTGGGAAATCATCTTCATTTCCTCTCCCAAGTGTCTCATCATTCTCAAAACCTTGCCAAGATCATGTCACTTCACTCCTTGACCAAACACTAATTTCTTTTTCTCAGGAATATTCCTTTTTCTATTAAAGGAATAATCCTATCTGCCCTAGGTTGTGAAGCAACCTATGTTTCTGTCACTCCCAAAAATCTCAATTAATTCTCATAATTTCTTTGGGTCATATATTGCTCAAATATGCCCAAACTTTCCTATTCTAGCCAAGAATAATTCTTCAAAATTATTCTTCATTTCATCGATGTGGCTTTACGTGAAGGAAGTGCCACCTATCCTTTCTAATTGCTCCCAAACCTTTTGGGCATTTTCTTATGTCCAAATCATTGCCTCATGACAAAATTCAACTTTATTTTCCTAGCCAATCTTCCTCAGCAATTTTCAAACTTTACATCGAGACGAGAAGGCATTGTGAAGGAAGTACTAGCTAGGATTATCCAAATGAGTTGAAATTTTGCATGCCTCTTCATGTGCTCATATAATTAGCCTCCTCCAAATTTCAGCTCCATCCCTTGATCTATGTGAGCACATGACCAAATCTTTGATTCTGGCAATATTTTCAGGTTGTGAAGCAAGTGCATTTTATATTGCTTCATGATAACCCACAAGTATAGGGGATCAATTGTAGCCTCTTTCGATAAGTAAGAGTGTCGAACCCAACGAGGAGCTAAAGGTAGAACAAATATTCCCTCAAGTTCTATCGACCACCGATACAACTCTCATGCAGCTTGACGTTCGCTTTACCTAGAACAAGTATGAAACTAGAAGTACTTTGTAGGTGTTTTTGGAGAGGCTAGCAAGAAAGTAAAGAGCACATAAATAAAACTAGGGGTTGTTTAGATAAAGACACGATTAAAGTAAATATAGCGAGTGCGGAAAAGTGGTGGTAGGAGTTGTGGAATTGCCCCTAAGCAACTGACTATGTTACTAGACCGGTAATCACTATTGCAATTCTATTTGAGGGAGAGGCATAAGCTAACATATCGTCCCTTACTTGGAATTCTATGCACTTATGATTGGAACTCTAGCAAGCATCCGCAACTACTAAAGATTCATTAAGGTAAAACCCAACCATAGCATTAAATCATCAAGTCCCCTTTTATCCCATACGCAACAATCTACTTACTCGGGTTTGTGTTTCAGTCACTCACGCAACCCACTATAAGCAAATCATAAACATATTGCAAACCCTATAGCGGGAATCCCTCACGCATACGCGACACGGAGGGCACAATAGGACAGCACCAATAATAAAACATGCAACTCAAACCAATCATAACAATTCATCAATCACCGATAGGACAACGAAAATCTACTCAGACATCATAGGATGGCAACACATCATTGGATAATAATATGAAGCATAAAGCACCATGTTCAAGTAGAGGGTACAGCGGGTTGCAGGAGAGTGGACCGCTGGAAATAGATGGGGAAGGTGATGGAGATGTTGGTGAAGATGGCAGCGGTGTTGGTGAAGATCGTGATGATGATGGCCCCGGCGGCTCGGCGCCACCGGAAGCAGGGGGAGAGGCCCCTTCCTCTTCTTATTCCTTGACCTCCTCCCTAGATGGGAGAAGGGTTTCCCCTCGGTCCTTGGCTCCCATGGCTTGGGAGGCGAGAGCCCCTCGAGATTGGATCTATCTCTCATTTCTCTCTGTTTTACTGCGTTACATCCGGGCTCTGTTTCACCGTTTCGTGTATATATGGAGATCCGTAACTCCGATTGGATTGAAACCTTCGCCCAGATCGTTTTCCAAAAATTAGCTTTCTTGCGGCCAAAGAAGGGCATCAACGCCTTACGGGTGGCCCACGAGATAGGGGAAGCGCCCCACGAATGTTGGGGAGCGTAGTAATTTCAAAAATTTCCTCACGAACCGCAAGACCATGGTAATGGCATAGCAGCGAGAGGAAGTGTTAGTCCACGTACCCTCGTGAACCGAAAGAGGCGTTATAACAACGCGGTTGATGTAGTCGTCGTCTTCACGATCCGACCGATCCAAGAACGAGCGTCGGCACCTCCGAGTTACGCACGTTCAGCTCGATGGCGATCCCGGACTCCGATCCAGCAAAGTGTCGGGGATGAGTTTACGTCGACCTGACGGCGTGGTGGCGATGTTGATGCTCCACCGCGCGGGGCTTCGCCTAAGCTCATGACGATATGACTTCTCCGGCGCGAGGGCTTCGCTAAGCTCATGACGATATGACGAAGTGGAATATGGTGGAAGGGGCACCGCTGCGGCTAAGGAAAGATCCGTAGATCAACTTGTGTGTCATGGGGTGCCCCTGCCCCGTATATAAAGGAGCCAAGGGGTGCGGCCAGCCTTGGGGAGGCGCTGGAGAGTCCTACTCCCAGGGAGTAGGACTCCCCCCTCTCTAGTTGGATTAGGATTGGAGGAGGGGAAGAGGGAAGGCGCGCCCCCTCTCCTGTCCTATTCGGACTAGAGGGGGGGGGTGCAGCCAGCCTGGCGGCCCTTCCTCTTCTCTCTTATGGCCCATTAAGGCCCATAGACCTCCCGGGGTTCGGTAACCTCCGGTACTCCGATAAATTCCGATTTCACTCGGAACCTTTCCGATGTCAAATGTAGGCTTCAATATATCAATCTTTATGTCTCGACCATTTGAGACTGCTCGTCATGTCCGTGATCACATCCGGGACTCGAACTACCTTGGTACATCAATACTTATAAACTCATAATGAGCTGTCGCCGAAGCGTTAAGCGTCACGGACCCTACGGGTTCGAGAACTATGTAGACATGACCTAGAACCATTCTCGGTCAATAACCAATAGCGGAACCTGGATGCCCATATTGGTTCCTACATATTCTCTGAAGATCTTTATTGGTCAAACCGCATAACGACATCGTTGTTCCTTTGTCATCGGTATGTTACTTACCGAGATTGATCGTCGGTATCAATACCTAGTTCAATCTAGTTACGGTAGAATCTCTTTACTCGTTCCGTAATACATCATCTTACAACTAACTCATTAGTTGTAATGCTTGAAAACTTAAGTGATGTGTATCACCGAGAAGGCCTAGAATACCTCTCCAGACAATCGGAGTGACAAAACCTAATCTCGAAATATGCCAACCCAACAAGTACCTTTGGAGACACCTGTAGTACTCCTTTATAATCACCCGATTCGTTGTGGCGTTTGGTAGTACCAAAGTGTTCCTCCGGTAAGCAGGAGTTGCATAATCTCATAATTACGAGGAACATGTATGGGTCATGAAAAGCATTAACAACATACTAAGCGATCAAGTGTTAAGCTAATGGAATGGGTCATGTCAATCACATCATTCTCCTAATGATGTGATCCCATTAATCAAATGACAACACATGTCTATGGTTAGGAAACATAACCATCTTGATTAATGAGCTAGTCTTGTAGAGGCATACTAGTGACTATTTGTTTGTCTATGTATTCACGGATGTATTATGTTTCGGTTAATACAAATCTAGCATGAATAATAAACATTTATCATGGTATAAGGAAATAAATAATAACTTTATTATTGCCTCTAGGGCATATTTCCTTGATCTCCCACTTGCACTAGAGTCAATAATCTAGATTACAAAGTAATGATCCTAACACCCATGGAGTCTTGGTGCTGATCATGTTTTGCTCGTGGAAGAGGCTTAGTCAGCAGATGCGCAACATTCAGATCCGTATGTATTTTACAAATCTCTATGTCTCCCACTTGGACTTGGTCCCGAATGGAATTAGGCGTCTCTTGATATGCTTGGTCCTCTTGTGAAATCTGGATTCCTTTGCCAAGGCAATTGCACGAGTATTGTCACGAAGATCTTCATCGGTCCCGATGCACTAGGTATGACACCAAGATCGGAAATGAACTCTTTCATCCAGACTCCTTCATTTGCTGCTTACGAAGCAGCTATGTACTCCGCTTCACATGTCGATCCATACGGCGCTTTGTTTAGAAGCTGCACCAGCGGCAGCTCCACCGTTTAATAAAAACACGTATCCGGTTTGCGATTTAGAATCGTGGGATCGGTGTCAAAACTTACATCGGCGTAACCATTTCGACTAGCTCTTTGTCACCTCCATATCGAGAAACATATCCTTAGTCCTTTTCGGTATTTGGGATGTTCTTGACCGCTGTCGATGATCCACTCTGGATTACTTTGGTACCTTCTGCCAAGCTTACAGCTAAGCATCGTCAGTGCGGTACACACATTGCATACATGATAGAGCCTATGGCTGAAGCATAGGGAACATCTTTCATTTCTCTCTATCTTCTGCTTTGTGGTGGGGCATTGAGTCGACTCAATCTTACACCTTATGTCTGGTAAAAACCTTTCTTTGCACGATCCGTTTTGAACTTTTCAAAACTTTATCAAGGTATGTGCTTTGTGAAAGTCAATTAAGCGTCTTGATCTATCTCTATAGATCTTGATTCCCAATATGTAAGCAGCTTCACGAGGTCTTTCATTGAAAAACTTTTATTCAAGTATCCTTTTATGCTATCCAGAAATTCTATATCATTTCCAATTAATAATATATAGCCCACATATAATATTAGAAATGCTCTGAGCTCCACTCACTTTCTTGTAAATCTGAGGCTTCTCCAAAAGTGCATATAAACCCATATCTTTGATCACACTATCAAGCGTTTATTCAACTCGAGAGGCTTGCACGGACCATAAATTGATCCTTTGGAGCTTGCACACTTTGTTAGTACCCTTTGGATCGACAAAACCTTCTGGTTGCATCATATACAACTCTTCTTCTAGAAATCCATTCAAGAATGCAGTTTTACATCCATTTGCCAAATTTCATAATCATAAAATCGGCAATTGCTAACATGATTGAGACGGACTTAAGCATCGCTTCGGGTGAGATAGTCTCATCGTAGTCAACCCCTTGAACTTGTCGAAAACCTTTACGCAACAAGTCGAGCTTTGTGAACAGTTATATTACCATCAGCGTCGGTCTTCTTCTTAAAGATCCATTTATTTTCAATGGCTTGCCGATCATCGGACAAGTCAACCAAAATCCATACTTTGTTCTCATACATGGATCCCATCTCAGATTTCATGGCTTCCAGCCATTTTGCGGAATCTGGGCTCACCATCGCTTCTTCATAGTTTGTAGGTTCGCCATGGTCAAGTAACATGACTTCGAATAAGATTACCGTACCACTCAGTGCGTATTTTACTCTAGTTGACCTCGAGGTTCAGTAGTAACTTGATCGAGCTTCATGATCATCATCATTAGTTTCCTCACTAATTGGTGTAGTTGTCACAGGAACCATTTCTTGTGATGAACTACTTTCAATAAGGGAGCGAATCTGATTATCTCATCAAGTTCTACTTTCCTCCACTCACTTCTTTGAGAGAAACTCCTTCTCTAGAAAGGATCCGAATTAACAGCGAAAATCTTGCCTTCAGATCTGTGATAGAAGGTGTACCCAAC